>PVJH01014245.1:0-57562 GCA_004026705.1 Nesogale talazaci
TTGAAAAGAGCTAGCCCTAGCATGGGAACAGAGTATCTGTTTTAGGATCCCAAATCCTTGCTTGGGGAAACTGAGCAATTAGGACCAGAAACCAGTTTCCTGACTGCAGCGGCTCTTTCCTTCCTCCAGTCTGTTCTGGAGCGGGCTATCACATTCCTTTCACTCCGATTGTGTGAGTCCCACGATCGCGGCTTCTCATTTTGGCTTTCAAAGGCTCACTCTCGCTGTCCCTCTACTCCGTTCTCCTACTTTTTGCAGTTTGGACAAAATACACACCTGTGAGATTTGTGTCTCATGATTCCTCCATGCCCCGATCTTTCCTCACACCACTTATGATGGGCTTCAAAAAAGTTTGCGTGAAAATGAAATGAAAAGACCATCAATTTTTCTAGCTCTTGGACGCTCTCTCATCCTTTACGTGGGCTTCCCCTTCCACACCCCTTTTAAAAATTCCCAGAGTTTTTTTTTCTGGTTGACATGTGATCGCCACATGCCTTCATGTGTTCTTGTTGCTGTGATTCATCTAGAGAATCATTCATTCATTCAACCAGACACAGGGTACCTGTGAGGTGACGTCTTGGGTCTCTAAAGTCACCACAGTGAATTGGTTCTGCCCACCTGGAGTTTAAACTCCAAAGGGGAAAATCGACAGCAACAAGTAAAAAACTATGTGCAAATGGTTCAGAGGCAGCGCTGTGGAGAAAGCAGACTGTAGTGGAGAATGGCTAAGAGGAAGAAATGGCTATAAAGAAGGTCTGTTAGGTGAATGGGGAGGCCCTGCCCACGGAAATTAGCTCAGAACACTGCATAAAAGGTTCCTGCCTGGCTCATGACTTTGCAGCAAAATGAAAATGATCAGTGATCTAAATCAGCCCATGGTCTCTCTCTTTTTTTTTTCTTAAATCATTTTATGAGGACTCGTTCAACTCTTACTGCATATGTCCATTGTGTTAAGCACTTTTGTACATTTGTTTCCCTCATCATTCTCAAAACACTTGAGGCCGTGGTATCTGCTCCTCATTTCCCCCCTCCTTTCCTGTCCCCCCATGAACTCCTGATAGTTTAAAAATTATTAGTATTTTGTCATATCTTACACCATCCAATGCCTCCCTTCACCCACTTCTAGGCTGCCTCTCCCCCAGGGAGGAGGTTATATGTAGATCCTTGTAATGTGTTCTCCCTTTCTATTCCACCACCCTCCACCCTCCCATTATTGCCCTTCTCTCCACTGGTCCTGAGGGGTTCTTCTGCCTGGATTCCCTATGTGTCCAGTTCTTCTGGACCAGTGGATATCTTCGGGTCCTGCCAGATTTGTAAGGTAGCACTGGGATTATGATAGTGTGTGTGTGTGTGTGTGTGTGTGTGTGTGTTTTGTGGGGGAGGGAGTGCTCAAGAACTAGAGGACCATTGCAGGTTTCATCATTGCTACACTGCACTCTGACTGCCTTGTCCCCTTCCAGAGCCTTCTGTGAGGAAATGTCCTGTTGCCCACAGATGGATTTTGGGTCACCACTCTGCACTCCCCTTCATTCACAGTGATATGATTTTTTGTTCTTTAATGTCTGATAGCTGATCTCCTCCACACCTCATGATCACCCAGGCTGCTGTGCTTCTTCCATGTGGACTTTGTTACTTCTCAGCAGCAGGACCCTGGCCTGTGGGGCTTGGAGGTTGTCATTTTTGTTGCCTCTTGTTTATCGTCAAGCCTTTAAGGCCCCAGACTCTATGGTACCCAGGCACCATCAACTTTCTTCACCACTTTTGCTTATGCACCCGCTTTGTCTACAGTGATGTGTCGAGGCAGGCTGGTGTGCTTCAAGGCTTCTTTTAACGGCATCCCTGGAGATTCGGAGATAAAAGACTGTTCTCACAGTCCCTGCATTGTCAATGTCTCTATGTTCCCCTGACTGATTCTAGGGACGGAGGACAGGATGTTGAGGCAAGGCCTCTGCAGCCGGGCTGGGTCTCAGCTCTATGAAGATGATATCCTGAGGGTACTTAGTACCGGAGAGTTGGTGCTCTCTGAATGAGTGATGCTTGCACAGATTCTGTCCATAAAAACGGAATATTGGTTCCCTGGGATCTGGGCTAGAAGGGAAAAATTAGACTTCCCTGTGCTATGCCTCATTTTCCTCTTTTCAAACAATACCTCCCATCAGTTGACATATTCAAGACGCTAACTGCCTTTTAGTTTGTGTTGACTCATCGCGACCCTGGCCCTGTGGGGCTTGGAGGCTGTCATTTTTTGTGGGAGTCGAAAGTCACCAGGCCACCAGCACTTCAAGTCGCTGACACATTAAGATCAAAGAAACAAAAACAACAAGTTCATCCTGAACTTATGCGACAGGTTCTGACTGCTTCTGGGAATTTCTGAGACTGTCACTTTTAAAGAATCCAGGATAATTATATATATTTGGTAACCAGAAATCATTTTAAAAGAAGAATTTCGACTGTACCTATTTTCTTTTCTTTAAAAAAATCACTTTATGGGGGGCTCGTACAACTCTTATCACAATCCATCCATCAATCCATCCATCGTATTGAGTACATATGTACTGTAATGTTTTAAGAAGAATAGAAAGCCTCACTTTTCACCTGTGCAGTGGCTGGTGGCTTTGAACTGCAGACCTGGGGGTTAGCATCCCAGTTCATAACCACGACGGTACCAGAGCTCCTAGCTGACACTGCCTGAGGACAGAGACTGAGGAAAGAACAGTTGAATGACCACCTCATGGGATGCATCCATACCTCCTTCAGAAATGGGATTATATCAGAGCCTGCTGAAATATTCTGGCATTCAGAGCCTTCTGAATGTTGGGACAAAGGATGAGAACCATTCATATTTGCCACTTACTAGTTGTTATGGCATTGACACCTCCTCTGGTGTCAGCTCTACAAAATCTCCTGAGGCTGAATTTTCAGAAGTGGATTGCCAGGCCTTTCTTCCACAGTACCTTCCAAAGTGGAACTGGAACTTCCAACCTTTCGCTTCTGAGCTGAGCTCCTGAACTGTTGGCAAGATTTACAACCAGGTATACACACAATGCAAACATTAGGCAGATCCGAAAGAGACAATGATGGGACAAAGACAAAGAAAGGCACAAGTCATGAAGGAATGAAAAAGACTATGTTTTTCCAGATTGCATACATTTATCTACACATGCATTGTTTTGGTTGGCTTTTTCTCTTTTTCACTTTTAAAAGGAATCTTGGGGTACCTTGCCTCTCGTGATATTTACCTGTTTGTGACTTTCTCCGTGCCCAGGGACAGAGCATAGGCTCCTTTAACCCTCTTCCCCAGCTGCAGAGAAGAAAGGGAGAGGGGCACGACAGCAGCTACTCCCAGTCAGATGGCAGCGCCTCCAGTTATCAGACTCCTGAGGCAGGAAATACTTCCCTAATCAGCAGGGGCTATTATTGTGTCCCTCAGAAGAGCAAACAACCCTCAGGGGTTCCGACACCCCAGTCACCTCTGAGACTCACTTGAATCTTATTCAAACCTCCAGGATTTTAGTCAGCAGAATCCGAATCAAATCTCGATAAGACCAACTTCTCTAAGAGATAATGTAGTTGGTCCTGCTTTCCCGTAAGCTGAAAATATCACGAATTGGAAGGGGAAATCTTGTCTGACAGGAAATGAAAAAACAGAAAGCATTTTTGGGCTTTGGGGAGGGAAGGTCTTCAGATAACTGGGTATTTTACTCAGATCTATAATGTGGGGGCGGAGAGGGGAAGTGCTTCAAAAAGTTCATCGAAAAATCCTTTGAACTCTATTGGTCCCTGCACTGTTTGAAGCCCTCTGGTATTGGAGAAGGATAGGGGAATCTTGCTGTGGTGGAGGGAAAGTGAACCCCTTCTTTTAGGGCAATAAAACCCCAAGCTCCAAATCTCCTGCCATCAGTCGAGTTGATTCCTACTCCTGATGACTCTTATCTAGAGCACTACAATGAAGAAGAGGAAGACTGTCCACACAATGACCCTCTTCAAGTACGGTGCCTTGTAGGTGAGGACTGGTGGAGTGATTCTCACTCTCTAGAAATATCCATAAGGCAGTTTTCATCCGGCGAGCAAACTCCCTGCCATTTATTGAACAACTGTTGTGTATGAGACAGGGTTGTTTTTTTTTTGTTGTTTTTTTTTGGAAAGCTCAGAACCAGGACTCCCCCATGGTATCAACCCCACTTTATGGATGAGACAACAGACTCAGAGGGAGAAATTAGGAAACTCGCATAAAGCCCCATGGGCAGTAAGTGGGTCGCATGGGATGCCAGCACTGTCTTTTCGTGGGGGAGGCCTGGGTGATGCTAACAGTGATGTGCGCGGGCGTTAACTCATAGGCCACTTTAACACCACCCAGAGACATTGGCAAGACCGGGCTCACCATCTGCACGCAGAAGGTCAGAGCCTTGATAGCAGCTTGACTTTGTACACAGAGGTTCAGCAGATGTCAGAATCAAGGGCAGCTCACATAGCAAGAACGGGCTGTGGGGCCATGCTGGGTCTCATCCAGAAGACGTCGTGGTACCTTAGGGCACTGACGCATGTCAGCCAGGTGCTGTAGAGTGACTCAGTGACCTCGGTGTGTCCGCCTAGGCTAGTGTACTTTGGGAAATAACCACTAAGACTTTTTGTCCAAGGTACCCTTGAGAGACCTGCCACCTCTCATTGTTCTGTTAGTATCCAAACACGGGTCGGGGGAGGGGTCCCCGGGGGGTGGTGGTTAGTTTTTGTTGTCGTTGTTTGGGGCCAGAGCTAACAGTGTCTGTCCAGCAGACATGGTCTCCTCACCTGCTGGCTATCTCATCATCTTCACTTCTCCTTCCACCCTGAAAAGTGTTGGCACATGCTATGTAATGCTCAGTTAGGGAATCTGATTTATAGCTGCATATGTACAGGAGTCAGTTTTACAGAAGCGAAAATAAGATAGAGGATGTGAAACTTGGCTTCTTAACACTGATTGTTTTTGGCAGTTTCCTTTAGTGTTGGCTGGTGGGTGGTGTGCAGGGGTGGGTGGGTGGGTGTGGGGGCAGGGAGAACCTCCAGTCTAAAAGAAATCAAAAGACCAGTGCAATTCTCAACATTAACGTGACTTCTATTAAGGCTAACTTCCAAAGTAAAGTACTTAAGTAGTTGATATTCAGGGGTGTTAAAAATTAATTTGGCATTTTGTATTCAATTTTTGAAACACTTGGCTCGCCCTTTTATACAAAGGAAACATTCATGGCTTTGTAGATTAGGGTTTGGGTTGTTCACTTCCAGGTTGGTGGTTCAGACCCACCACTGTTCCTCAAGAGAAGGAGGAGGCAATCTGCTCCCATGAAGATTTATAATTCTGGAAGCTCCTTATAGGGTGGATAGGAATAGGTTTTTTGGCTAACATCAATTTAGTGTGAAGTCTTATTTTTTAATAAAATCATACCAATCTCACTTCCAATGGATCAATACTGACACATAACAAACAGTATAGAACAGGGTTGGACATCCCTGTTGATTTCCAAGACTGTTTATGGGAGTAGAAACATACATACATAATCATGGTATGGAGATGCCTAGTTCAAGTTGAGCTGATGCTGATTCATGTGCCTCAGAGAAGAATGATGCCCCATAGGGTTTCCAGGGGCTGATTTTTCCAGAAGCAGGTCGCCAGGCCTTTCTTCTGAGGCACCTCTGGGTGGAAGTGAACCTCCAACTTTTGGTTGAACAGCCTAGTGCATTGCATTGGCCATGTGTCCCAGCCCTGGACTCCAGCAGTAGGAAGGACTGACATTTACAGGCATACGCTATGGCCTGGGTCCTGACTTAAGTACTTCATAATGTATTTTAATTGTTTCCTTTCCTTAAAAGAACACGGTAAGGAACGTAGAGCAGATGAATGATCTCAAAGGATCTACAATTCTCTTAACGAGCTAGTCTATTTCTCTATAATGACAAACCATAATGATTTAATTAAGCAACACCAGACAAACCCCACTTTAATCCTTCCTCCTATCAGTGAATTATGGTTTGGAAAAGTTAAATACCCTTATCATTACTATTTTAGCTGCTGACTTTAAAAATACCAGAGAAACCTATTCTGGGAATATATATATAATTTTAGAAATGCCATTTTCAGTCGAATTTCCTTTACTATACCACCCTGATGGTATAGCCTCAAAGCAAGTCCTCTGTTACTCAGATATCCCAACTCCTAACCACCTGGTGCAACAGAGTAGAGCATTCAGAAGTTTTCCAAGACTGCAAATCATTATGGGATAGTCATGCCTCGTTCAACCATGAGGCATCTGGTGAATTCTGTAGGAATAGAGATTACTCAAGTTAGTAACCCTTAAAGAATTAGTGGGAAGTGTTATAAAAGATTCCACAGGATTTAATATGGTGACCATTCATAGAGCACATCAAATCAATCTGATTCTAATCCAAGATTGACTCTATTGAGACAGAGAAGGGTCGACAGGAGTCTCCTCCTGACACCTGTCTATGTTCTGTCCACGGGAGTCAGGTGGGACAATAATTCTTCATTGGTTTCTTTACCACAGGGGTCCTCAAACGTTTTAAACAGGGGGCCAGTTCACTGTCCCTCAGACTGTTGGAGGGTCCAACAATAAAAAACAAACAAACTATGAACAAATTCACTGCGGGCTCATTGTGAGTTGGCGTCTAAGCAGGACAACAGTGGTGGCACAAACACCTGGCAGGCCAGGTAAATGTCCTCAGTGGGTCATATGTGGCCCATGGGCCATAGTTTGAGGACCCCTGCTTAAGGTATCCCAAGAAGACATGACATAAATACTGACCTGGTTCTCATGTTAATGCATGTGTAAAATGACTAGTGAAACAAAAGGAACTCAATGATCAGACAAGCAATTATAAAAATGATTTAGTGTAGGATGATTTTTAAAATTCACCTCGTTAGAAGAAAGTGTTGTTTTTTAAAGGATGCAGTTTTTAAAAAAATGGATGCAGTCTTGCTTGATATGCTCATCACCCTAGAGCATTGAAACAAGCCAATATAAAAACTTCCTAATTTGATCATATCATTTCCTTGACATAGGTTTAAAAATATATAAATTCCAACTTTAGCAAACCAGATAGTGAGTCTTCAGTATCAGGGGGTGGGAGTGAGGTCTCACATGGAGCCTTGCAAAGGCTAATGTTTAAGCAGCAAAGATACTTAGGAGAGATATTTGCCTAGTTTATTGGATGTTTTATTATTTAAAAGCCTCTTACAATAGCGATCACAGGCAGGTTTCCTTTAAATAGGGATTTGATATGTTAGAAAGCCTCATCGATCCCTGAGTTCCATTCATGGTCTACTACTTCTCTGCTTGCCTCTGGACATACGAGTTATTCACCCTCATCCATCCCTTCCTCCTCCCTCAGTACAAGGAGCTGTGGTGGCTCTGTGTTTAAATGCTGTGTTAGTAGGGGCATTGAGCCCACCAAGCGCGCTCCTTGGGAGAACAATGTGGCAGCCTGCTTCCATAAAGAATTAAAATTATATCATTATAAATAGGGGGAAGTACAGTTTGGTGACCCAAAGCTGATCAATAGGTGAAGCAACAACTTCTTACAGAGGAGTTGCAGGGAGGAGATAAGCCAGTTAAAGTACAGTGTAGTAACAACAAAATATGCATCTTTCCTCTAGTTCTCAAATACTTCCTCTCACTCACTATCATGCCCCCCGGTTCTACCAGACAAGTCCGGCTAGAACAGGAGATGTATACTGCAGTCGGAAACATTGGGAATTTAGGATAGATATTCCCTCAGGATGAGTGATGAGAGTGGTGAGACTGGGAGGGTGGAGGGATCGTGGATTAGAAAGAGGGAACCAATTTCAAGGATCTACATATAACCTTCTCTCTGGGGCATGGCCAATAGGGAAGTGAGTGAAGAGACACATTGGACAGTGTAAGATATGAAATAGCATTTTTTAAATTATTAAAGGTTCATGGGGCGGGGGGGAGGGAAATATGTGGAGGTGGAACTGGGGTCCTAAGTGGAGGGAGGATATTTTGAGAGTGATGATGGCAACAAGTGTGCAAATGAGATCTGCATACAATTGATGTGTGTATGGATTGTGAGGGGAGGTGTGTGAGTATGGAATAAAATGATTCATTTTAAAAAAGGGAGAAGAGAGGGGAAAGAGGAACTTTTTTTATAAGAGGAGCTTATACCAAGGGCTCGAGTGGAAAATGTTTGGAAATGAATGTGGCAACATGTGTGCAAATGTGCTTGATACAGATGATGTATTGAATGTTATAATAGTTGTAAGAGCTCCCAATAATATTTTAAATAAAAGGGAAAACCTTGATAAATTTAAAGACAATAAATATAAAAGAAAACCTTGCTAAAAAGAAAAGAGTTCAGCTATGAAACCCAGTGCGGCAGTCCTATTCGGTCCTCAAGGGCTCTTTCTGAGTAGGCATAGACCTGGCTGGCAACATGTATGGGTGCTTCATTTTGCCACCTGTGAAATGAAGGAACTGGATGAGTTTACCTCCCAAGGAACACAAAGCACACTGCCTGTGTAAAAATTCTTCCATCCTTGAGCTTTCTTTTTTCGAGAACACCTATAGGTGAGTTTGAGGGAATCTTTGTGGATTTCTCACAGGCCTGTATTTCATCTCACTTCTATATCATGGCTTTGCTTTTCAAAACTCAGTGAGAAACTCCTGTGTTGAACTCCACTTAGCTTACTAAGCATTGTTGGACTGAATCAATCGAAAACTGATCAATGACTCCAGCTGGTGCTCTCAGGGTCACAGAGGACAGCGTTCAGGTGACATGATTTCTCAGAGAGGATTCAGCACTTGTGCTTATCCAGGCAAAATAGAGGAACAAATTTCATAGGCATGCATATGGATATAAGGAAAGGGTTTATATACAAAAGGAATGGAACACTAAGAAAGCATCCCAACCCAGTCCAGTTCAGAGTCATAAGTCCGATATTAGCCCATATGCCCGATATGGACTATAATGTCCCCTTCCGACTCACGAAGTCACAGGTCAGTGGGCGCAAAATCCTGGCACTGGCAGGGGTCTCCTCATGGCTCCTCGCTTCCAGAGCTCAGGGTTCATCAACAGCATCCAGTGATAGCAGAAGCAACTCAGCACTGGCAGGGGTCCCCACGTGGCCTCTCCAGCTTCAGAGGTCTGGCTCTATTAGGGCCAAGCTGTGTGACTTCTTCGGCTTGGCTCCTCATGTGATTGATCGTCTCTGAGATTAACTCCTAACAACTGGGGAGATAGCTTCTCATCTTCATGAGGGAAATATTGTGAGATTTCCCAGATGTATCAGGAGAAAGCCATGCCCTCACAGAGGCCTCTTTGGCTACTCAATGGCTATCTCCAGATTAACAGAATAGACTCCACCCCTACATCTCAATCATGAAATTAACATAAGCACATGATCGCCACAGCACTCTTGTGGGATTGGAATGCAATTAATGTTGGGGCTGATTGTTGGCCCTACCCTTACTCATTTGCATCGTGACATGAATCTTTGTGTAGAATGTGTGTGTTTCTATTCCCCAGGCAAGGATCCTTAGCGGCACATGCCAGTGACTTTGAGATTACTCATAGAGCTATAATTCCTCAGAATAAGAGAGTCCGTTATCGTACAGAGCTAGGTACAAATGTCAGGTCAGCCGTTTATTAATTGCACATGCCATTTAAATTCTTGGAGTCTCAGTTTAGCATGACCTCTGCCATGACAATGAGAGGATTTAATGAATAGTTGGTGAGGATTAAATGAGCAAATAAAGTGCTTAGACCATAGTTCATGCATCATAACTGGTAAGTATTATCATTTCAAAGATTTGGTTGGGGATATTGAGAACAGTAAATAACTATTAGTCTGCTTATATTTATCAGCGTACTTGAGGGCATATTGTATTAAGGTCCAAACAAAATGTACCATTTAATTAGCTCTCTTTTTATCAAGGAGAAGGCTGTACAGACAACAGAGAAAATGTATGGTTCATAAAATTTTTTTTCCCCTTTTTAAAAAAAAATTATTGGGGGCTCATTCAACTCATATCACAGTCCATTCATTGTGTCAAGCACATTTGTAAATTTGTTGCCATCATCATTCTCAAAACATTTTCTTCCTACTTGAGCACTTGGTATCAGTTCCTCATTCCGCCCCCCCCCACCCTTGATAATTTATAAATTATTATTATTATTTCATCAAGTCTTACACTGTTCAACATCTTCCTTCACCACTTCCCTATTGTCCGTACCCCAGAGAGGAGGTTATATGTAAATCCTTATCATTGGCTCCCCCTTTCTACCCCACCTTCCCTCCACCCTCCCTGTATTGCTGCTCTCTCCTCTGATCCTGAGTGAATCATCTGTTCTGGATTCCCCATGTTTCCAGTTCCTATCTGTACCACTGTACATCCTCTGGCCTAGCCAGATATGTAAGGTAGAATTGGGGTCATGATAGTTGGAGGGAGGAAGCATTTAGGAATCTGGAGGAAATTTGTATGTTTCATAGTTGCTACACTGCACCTTGACTTTTCTTGTCTCCTCCCCAGAGCCTTCTGTAAGGGGATGTCCAGTTACCTACAGATGGGTTTTGGGTCCCCACTCTACCCTCCCTCTCATTCACAGTGATTTGATTTTTTGTTTTTTGATGCCTGATACTTACTCTCTTTGACATTTCACAATCACACAGGCTGATGTACTTCTTCCATGTGGGTTTTGTTGCTTCTGAGCTAGATGGCCTCTTGTTGACCTTCAATACTTTAAGATCCCAGATGCTATATCTTTTGATATCCAGGCACCATCAGCTTTCTTCACCACTTTTGCTTATGCATCTGCTTTGTATTTCGTGATCGTGTTGGGAAGGTGAGCATCATGGAATCCCAGTTTACTAAAGCAAAGTATTTAAAAGAACAGTGTTCTTGCATTGAGGGAGTACTTGATAGAGGCCCAGTATTCATCTACTACCTTAATATTAAACCTATAAATATATATACATAGACCTACTTTACCATTGTCATATGTAAATACATTTCATATATACATGCCAGTTTTAGACTTGTATAAATGTTCTTTGCTTCCTAGTTCTTTCCTCTATTACCTTTTACTTTCCTCTTGCTTCACTATCATGTTCAGCCTTCATTTGGGTTTCAGTAATTCTTCTCGGTTACATTGCCCTTGATCAAGCCCTACCAAGCCTCTTACACTCTCCTTGCCATCGATTTTAGATCACGTGTTGTTCCCTTGTCCCTGGATTTGTTATAACCACTTCCTTTCCCCCACATCCTCCTTTCCCATGTCCCACTGAAACTGTCAGTTCTGTTGTTTTCTCCTGCAGATTATCCAGCCTATCTTATCTAGATAGACCTGCAGAAATAATAACATCTACCCAAACAAGATAGAGCAAAACAAAGCAGCAAGAGAAAAGAAAAGAAAACAACAAAATCAATGACCAAAAAGGAGAGAGAAAAACCTGTAAATAGTTCAAGGACTGTTTTTTGGTCCTTAGCAGTGTTTTCTGGTCAAATCTGATGGATTGCAGCGCCTTGGTCCCAAGTCTATTTTTAGTTTATAAAATGTTTTTGTAAGATATAGGTAATGCAGTGATGCCCCCCCCTAAAAAAAGATATAGGTAATGACATAGTAGAATGCTTAACATAGAAGGACAGAGGTCAACATTGTCTAATATTGATATTTATTATTATTTTTAAACTTTCACATTAGACTTAGCACCAAGTTTGAAACATAATCATCATACAGGAGCTATCTAACTAATGAGCTATTCATGGTAGCATGAACATTTAATATTTAGAATAGCGTAATCATTTTAATGATATGGAAAATTCACTTTGGAAAATACCATAAAATAAAATTCTTTGAATTAGCTCTGGATGATGAAATGCTCATCTAACTTATTCACGAAAGGGAATTTTTACTTTTATACAAACTAGATTTTATTTTTACTTTAAAATGAATTAAACAGGGGCTGAGCCCCGGTGGCGTGGTGGTTGTGCGTGGGACTGTGGCCTACTGGGATGGAGGTTCAATTCCAGCAGTGCGGCTGGGCCTCCTACTCCCACCACCAGAGAGCAGTGATGCCCTCAAAAAAACAAAACAAAACAAAAAAAAGTGAATTAAACCATTGTTCGATGCCTCATGTATGCCTTCTTCAAATAAGAGACCCACTCATACAACCTTCGGAGAAAGCATACAGCAGTCATGTGACTCATGGAATTTGAAACCAGGCTGTCTGGGTTGGAACTTCAACAAGACTCTTAGTGTATTCAGGCTGTTGAACCTCTGTTTCTTATCACCAGAGGCAATACTGCTACTGAGATTTCTGTAGTTTAATTCAAGCATTAATTCTGAGTTGGGTTGAATTTTTTTTTTGAACGTCAGTTTTTTTTTTTGTTTTTGCCTTTATCTTCTAGGATTAACCCATGCCTTGACTTCAGGACTCTGGATTGGACTTAACAGTCTGAGTTTATACACTGGCTGGCAGTGGAGTAATCGCAGTCCATTTCGGTATTTGAACTGGCTACCAGGTAAGGTTGAGCCCTTCTGTGACTGAATCATTGCAAAGGTAGTTCAATGACCATCCTGGAAGTTTTTATTATCCCAGATCTAGATCTCAATGAGGAGAATTGGAAGAGATCATAAAAAATGGTCTACTTTCCACTTTGTTTCTCTCTCTCTCTTTTTTTTTTTTTAGGTGGGGAGGGCATAAAGTGCTCTGAACCCTTTCTTAATTGTCATCAGCTACAACAAAGGTCATATCCAAGAAGACAATTAAGTCTTCTCTAAAGTAATTCATCAGAGGAAACATAATGGCCAATGATGGTGAACTTTTTCCATTGTTGTCACCACTGTCAATAGCTCCTTCAGGTTGTCTGTTGTGTATAAGACATCCTTCACCTCCAATTTTAACTTACTAGGAAAGAGTGAAATTGACCAGTTATTCATGTCTTCTGTGCACTACATATTTACTTGACCATTGTGTGTGGACAATTCTAATAATAACATCCTTTCATATGGCCAGGCTTCTTTCTGAAAACCATAGAATGCTGTTTTTATCCCCTTTTCCTTTGCATTTTCTGCACATATGTGCGTGCTATTTAAATATCTGAGGATATAATATTTAGAATAGATATTAAAACATGGGAGAGAATTTTAAGGGATTCCATGTGGTTTAAATGGAGTAGATTTTCTATAAAATCCCATTTTCAATGTATTCCATCTATGCATTGCTTCCACTAGGGTGTTGTAATAGTAAACATTTCTATTTTACTCTGTAATGTGGGGAGTAAAGATTGCTGAAAGGGAATAGATGATATTCTTTTTATGGGCTGGACTGTCATTTGTCTTTCTATTGTAAATGTGCAACGCCATATTGAAATGAAATTGAAGAATACCATTTGGGTTCAATCAGTCAGTGAATCAATAATAGTCTAGAGTTTCTTCTCTGTCACTAAAGATTTAGAAACCACTAGGAAGGTCAGTTAATTCCTATTCAAAATAATTTTGGTATTAAACCATGTGAAGTTTGAGAGTCCAATGAGAAAATTTGGGAGATTGACATGAAAGTAAGGAATGAAATTAGAATATCAATGAGAAAGGAAAATGAAAGTCCTTTCTGATTAAACAAAGTTCCTGGAAAGCATGTGCAAGGTTAAATTATCTTTGGAAATAGAATGAGAACTTTTTAAATCTCATATTCTAGACCATGTGGAATATTAGAGATCTAGTCAAGTATTCATCTGATTGCTTAACAATGGTGCATCTATTGAAATGTATGCTTATTTGAAGACAGAAGGTTTTATATACATGATGTAGTTTACAAAATCAAATTACCCAAACTATGGTAAGCATGTAAAATCATCACCAATTGACATGCTAAAATTGGTAGTGGTATTTTTTATCAGTAATTCAATAAATGTAGCAGTAAATACATCAATAGCTGAGATGTAAATGTATTCCATTTCTGGACACTTTCTTTCTAGTACTGCTTTACATATCTGCAAGTTCTCTTATCCTGATCAGTGCTTGTTCACAACTCCAGAATGTGTTGATAAACATGTTTTAAGAAACTTTTTTTTTATACTTTTTTTTTTTTTTTTTTTTGAGCATCACTGCTCTCCGGTGGTGGGAGTAGGAGGCCCAGCCCCACTGCTGGAATTGAACCTCCGTCCCAGTGGGTTGCAGTCCCGCGCACAACCACTACGCCACCGGGGCTCAGCCCAAGAAACTTTTTACCATCAGCACTAAAAATTCATTTTCTTCATGTGCTATTTTAATGACCTTCCAAAATTCCCGATTAAAAACTTTATGGAGCAGGTACTATGGCTTCCATTTTTCACAGAGTTAATGAGAAGTTCACGCACGGGTTAAATAGATATCAAAATCACAAGGCAGGCTTACGAAGAGACCTACTTGTCCTGTTGGTCTTTAGGTGTGGGCTGAGGCTAGGTTTTAGAACACTGGGTTTAAAGGAAGAAGGCCCATTACGTAATGCTTAAATGATTGGCAGCTAACCTAATGGCTGGTGATTAGAAGCAAACCAAGTAACTACACAGAGAAAGACCTACAGAGTTACCCCTCTAAATGTAACTGCCAGTTCTCCTCTGTGTCAGAGGGGTTTCTGGGAGTCAGAATCCAATCAGTAGCAAGCATCAGCAGTGTCATCAGACTAAGCAAAGCAAGACAACTGTGGTCACCTTATGGTATCCAAGGCGACCCTGTGTGGAGTCTTTAATTCATTTCTGGTGAGAAATCGGATAGGAGTCTATCCATTAAAAATAGTCTTCAGTAGGGTGCATTGAAACCATTATTCCGAAGAGAGTTCTTAGTTCTGCAATCAATGCTCACCATGTAGTGTATGGGATGAGCCTGCTTCCAGCATCTCCTCTCCCTTGTTTTTCTTTTCTGACTCCTTTCGTTAGAGAAGGTTGTCCCACACCAAGAAATTCTGTAGCTCGCTGTTTGTGTTAGTCCGGGTAGACTAGAGGAACGCATATAGGTATAAGGAGACACGCATATAGGTATAAGGAAAGGGTTTATATACAAAAGAAATGTGACACTAAGAAGGCATCCCAATCCAGTCCAGTGCAAAGTCATAAGTCCAATATTAACCCATATGCCTGAAGTCAGTCTATAAAGTCTGCTTCCGACTCGGGAAGTCACAGGTCAGTGGGTGCAGAATTCTGGCACTGGCAGAGGTCTCCCCATGGCTCCTTGCTTCCAGGGCTCAGGTCCATCAACAGCATGCCACTCCAGCTTCAGAGGTCTGTCTTCATCAGGGCAAAGCCGAGTGGTCTCTCCGCCGGCTCCTCCAACTTCTCCGATGCTGCCAGCTTGTCTGTGATTAATTATCTCTGAAATTAACTCCCAACAACTGGGGAAGATAACTTCTCATCTTCACAAGGGAAATACTGCGAGATTTCCCAGGAGTCTCAGGTGAAAGCCATGCCCACACAGAGGCCTCATCAGCTACTCAATGGCTTTCTCCTGATTAACAGGCCAGACTCCACCCCTACATTTCAATTATAAAATTAACATAAGCACATGATTGCCACACTGTTCATAGTTGGTTGCCTTGCAGCGGCATTCATCATTTACACTGTCCCAGATGCTGGTTTATAACACCATGTCCTCTTTGGGTTCGGTTTCTTTTTATGACAGGTGATACGACGCAGCGTGAAGATTGTTAAAGTTTCAAGGCCTTATTTTTTTAATAGATACTGTGGTGGGAAAAATTATTCCCAAAATTATACTTGTGTAACCAACTTCTAGGCAATGAGATGATCTAAAACCAAATGAGAGAAGATTAGGACATCAGCTGTCTTTTGCTCTACATACACACACACGCACACACACACTGAATTTATAGTCTGCAGTAGATAGCCAGTAGATTTAATGATAGCCATTAAATCACAAATTGTCAAGGGCTCATGAGAGAGGGGGAGCGGGGAGAAAGGGGGAAAATATGGAGGCAATACCAAGGGCTTACATGGAAAGCAAATGTTTTGAGAATGACCAGGGCAGTAGATGTCCAAATGTGCTTGTCAGACAATGACTGTAGGTAGGGATCATGCTAAAAGCTGTATGAAAACATGATTTTTTTAAAAGAAGATATGAGGCTGTGAGGACTTGTACATGTAAGACCAGGGATAATTCCATTACTTTTTTCCTTCTCCCCAAAGGAAGCCCATCAACGGAACCTGGAAAAAGCTGTGTGTCACTCAATCCCGGGAAAAATGCTAAATGGGAGAACCTGGAGTGTGTCCAGAAACTAGGCTATATTTGTAAAAAGGGCAACAGTACTTTGAATCCATTTATTATTCCCTCGGGTAAGTGATCTATTTGAGCGAGAGCACATAAAACTTTATAATCTAAAGAACATAATGACATTCCTCCAGGTCTTCTTTGTGGTGGTTACAGCTGCAGGCCACTGATGTTTCCTGAGCGTGCTGTGATGTTCAGGCCAGGCGCCAGCCTTTGATATACCTGGCATAAATCATAGTTTTCTCCCTGTGAGGTTGGTTTTATTCTTTGCACATTACAGATGAGGAAATAGATATTCAAGGAATATGTAAAACTCGTACACATAACAAACCTACAATTTATGTGAGGAAATAAAAGTATCCCAAATGGATGTTTTTCTTATGTCCTTACTCTTTAAGAGTCCAATCGGGCCACAATGCTATTGAATGTCTTCCACTGAAGTCTTCGAGGGAATTGAACAAAACAATATCCTGAGAAGTCACTGAATTTTAGTTTTAAGCTAGACTCCAAGAAAAAAAAATCCAGTTATATTCTACGGTCTCCAATATAATTGTACAAAAGATTTAAGCTACTATAATAAGGCAAGAATGCATCCCTTCTTCAAATCAACTAAAAACAAACAAGCAAACAAGTTGCATCTTGTTTACCATCGCTGTCTTTTGGAGGAATACCAAAGTACTTAATGTTTCTTCCCTGGGGAAATCTGGCATTGTGTTTCTTTGGCTTTTTTTATGTGACTTTAAAGCTATATTTAAAATATAAGGATGGTAATAATACTAAAAATTCCAGTGGGACAAATTGATAATTAATATTTTCCTGCCACCCTGTTCTCCCTGTCCACTCAATTTCCCTCTTTGAAGAATATTTCTTCTTAGATGGCTGCAAATCCTTACAGATTTTCTCTATGTATACATAAACACAGGTTTATAGTGATTTTAAATATTTTATAAAAACTTTAGCTTATTATACATATTTACCATCTTTTTCTTTTCACTTGACAATTTTAGGTATCATTTTATATCAGTTCATAAATTGCTTCTGCATTCTTTAAAAAATGTTTAATGGTGACTGCAAAAAAATTACATAGGAAATTAATTCTTCTTCAGCAACTTCTTTTTTTAATTGCAGAATAGCTTTTAATTGATACTTTTTATGTCAATAGATTTATTGACACATAACTCACATATCATACAATGCAATAGTTTAGGCAGATTAAAAAAGAATGTGAAACCACATTATTTTTCCAATTTTTTTGATTTCCCTTTATTCATTTAAAAAATAATTTTACTATAACATAATCCAAACATCCTACCATTCAGTAGTATTAGACTAAGAAGTATTGTACAGTTAGATTCCCATTTTAGCACAAACTCACCTGCCATGAGTCTAGAAACTATTACCATATATACTCATGTATAAGCCGAGTTTTTCAGCACATGTTTAATGTAGTTTTGTGGTAAAATTAGGTACCTCGGCTGGTATTCAGGTTCACTTGTACTAGTGTGTATTTGGTAATCCAGTTACTGTCTATAGATTTACCTACTTTGGATTTCATGGAAAACACATACAGAACAAAACAAAAACAACAACCTAACAACAATAATAAAATAAATCAGAGTAAAACCTCAATTGAAAATCAAGCAAAAAGTATTAGAAACTAGAAAAAATTTAAAATGAGTCAAAAGAGAGAACGCAATTTCTTTAAGTATTATTTGCTGCTATTGGTTACACATCTCACAATGTCTCAGAATTCTCACGATGTCCATTCTAATTGTTCTGCTGCCTTTAATCTAGCTTCCTTGTCCGGCTCTTACCTTCTTATCTTTGATGCTAAGGTAAATGTCCACTAGGTATCACTTATTTAGAGGAAAACAGTACTAATGAGTGATATTACTTATTTGATGGGTCTCTCTGCCTTTTGGCTGATAGGTGATCTCCTGGATTGTGCATTCATTTATATCCTTGCACAATATCCATTGAATTGAGAGATGAAATATATATTTTCATGGTTCCCTATTGAAGGACTTTTAGCCCTTTATGATCATAAACAAGTAGGTCATCGATAACTTCATCCATCACATTGAATGCATGTGAGGATTCCTTGAGATGAAGTTGGTCAGAGAGTAGACATGTTAATGATTTTGATATCAACACCGGCCCAGGTGTCTAATGGATACAGGTGAGCATCCCTGTTATTGGGACTGCTGACACGCTGGAGGCTCACATTGATAGCTGTTGCTGGCCTCACAACTCTGTCTTATTTGCATTTCATCTCCTCTGTCCTTCCCATTGGAGTCCCTTCATGGTACGAGGCTTGATATTCTTGGCTGCTAACCAAGAGGTTGGAGGTTTTGAGTCCACCCAGAGGCACTTGGGAAGAAAGACCTGGTGATCTTCATCCAGAAAAGCCATCCTTGGAAACCCAACAGGGCATAGTTGAACTCTGATGAATAGTGAGAGCTGCTCTATCTCCCAGAGGGATCTACTCATCTACCAACCTTCACACTTCACAGCCTTTTCGGAAGAGCGCAGACCATTTGCCTTCAGAGGGTTAGGAATTGCTGCTTTGGGGGAGAGGAGTCTTGCCATTTTAGAGTTTTGCTGGCACAGAATGCAGAGCTCTGTAACTCAAGCCACTTGCTAAACCGACCCAGGGTAGATGGCACCTTCCGTAAAGGAAAATGCTACTGTATTTTCTTCCTGTGTTACTCTGTTTACATTCTCAAGCATTCAGTACATTACTCTTAATTTGTCTGCCCTGGCTTCCCTGGTTTTCCATGCGAGCATTCACTTGACCTTTTTTTTTTTTTTTTTTTTTTAAAGATCTCTGACCTTCCTGGAATAAACATTTGATCTCATTTTTCTGTTCCAATGTACCAGAGTCTAGAAGTTATACCTGGGATCAAATTACAGCGCACAGCTGATCAGTGATGGCCGGAAGCCAAGAACTCAGCTCTGTGCCCTGCTGGTTCTTGAGACACCTAGGGCTGTTGGTCCACAAATCCCAGTTCCCCAGACCTCCTGCACTGTCCAGTTCCCTGGCACTTCACCGCATGTGGTCAGGGTCCTGTGAGCTGTGGCCAGCTTGTCCTGGGACAAGTGTGAAGGGCGCCCAGGGGGATTTCCCCTACTGTGAATGTCCGAAATGAATGCAAAGTGTCTCATTCGTTTTGTGGATTCTGTTTTGGCTAGACGGAGCATACGGATCTATTCTTAAAGTTCATTTCATATTCTTCTTACTTTTGTTTAGTGTGCTGCTCGTTAGTGAACAGCGAGTGTCTGTGGTTTAGATGCTATTTTTACTGGACAGTGTTATTGTGGGGGAGCCCACCATCTTTCTGGTTTCCCAGACCACTCCCCTGCATTTTACTTGGGTTGGTTGTTTTCATGTTTTAAAATTTGTTTCAAGGTCAACGTTTGGTTCTCACAGGCCATAGCAGTTTCAGACATTATTCTCATTTTAGTAGGCAGCAAAGTGAAAATTTCCCACCAGAGGTCTCTAGAGCTTTGCTAACCTCCTTATTTGTGTAAGCATTGGGTAGGTATAAGATCTAAATTGAATTCTGCTTTTTTTTTGGCTTTTTTTTTATGTGAGTTTTTCCCCCCCTATTACATTTAAATGGTGTTTGGTCATTATGACCATTTGCTATTGAAGTAACTATAGCACACCAAATCTGGGACTTACTGGAACCCTGCATTTAAAGAAAGATGGGACTAAGGTACTTTAAAAAATAAAAAAAACATTGCAAACATACATTGGGCTAGTCCAGGAACAGAATTCGTGTACTTTGATGGCAAAGGAATCTTGGTGATGTTCAAGAGTCCCACTCCATCACCTGCAGTACCACTATGCTATCATGATTGCTTTCTGAGTATTGCCCCTCCTCTGGTGAATGACTCTGTGATATCCATAATATAAAGGTGCATTGACATCTTTGAGGTCATGCATTATGTTAGAACTTTTGCCCTTCCACCATTTGAACACCATAAACAACAACAACAACAACAACAACTTGTGTGTAATGGTTAAATGCTCAAGGAGAAAGACTTGGAGATCCTTAGAAAAATGGCAGCCTAGATCCCTAAGGTCACAGTTCTACTCTTGTCAAGTGGTGTCCAGAGGAATAAAAATAGACTCCACATGCCTAATAAAAATACCCACTACAGTTGATAATGATCAACTGCAGGTTAAATCACTCCAATTGTATCTGAACACAATCTTATTCTAAGTACAATGAAAAGGAAAGAGAGACATTTCCCCATTTAACTTTATAAGAAAGTAAAATTTAAGGTCATTTCCTTTGTAGTCTAAAAGCAAACAAAATAGGAGAGATAAGTTTGGTCGATCATTTTGTGAATCTACAAAATGAAAACCAACTCCTGCCTTTACTTACCTGTATTTATGAACGGTTCTAGATGTAGAAGGATAGACAATCATGTTTTAGGTTCTTTTTAAAATCTTTCGAGTGAAATGTCTTCCACTCCTTTTTTAGAAAGTGATGTGCCCACGAGCTGTCCCCATCAGTGGTGGCCCTATGCAGGGTACTGTTACAAGATTTACAGAGATGGCAAGAAGATCCAGAGAGATGCAAAGACTGCCTGTCGGAAGGAAGACGGTGATCTGGCCAGTATCCATAGCATTGAGGAATTCGACTTCATTTTCTCTCAGCTGGGATATGGTGAGGAAACACCCACCCCCCTTCCCAGCAGGGATATGCTTCATTCCCAGCTCCCCACCCCTGGAAGTCATAACCGCAAATGTTCAATCAAATGCTTTGAGAGCCTGAATGATAACTGCTACTGATGTCTAAAATTCCAAAATAACATCACAATCTTCAAGATCCTTATCATGAAAAAGAAATGAAATTAATCTTAAAGCGTTCGATTTTTAGTAGTGTTTCATATTGTTCATTTTCCTGGAGATAGCCTGGATTTACTTTAAAGATGTCAGTCATGTTTGATTTTCTGAATGTGTGTGTGTATATGTGTGTATTTTCAAGGTCCATATTTTACTCCACAAGAACTACCATATTTTTCAGATCATAAGACATGCTCAGTTTTTAAAGCAGGAAAACAGGAAAAAAAATATTCTGAACCAAATAGTACCAGTAAATGTTCTGGGGTACCACACTTTCTGACTATAAAGATGCATCCTGATTTTTCCCTCACTTTTTTTTTGGGGGGGGGGAGAGGGAAGTGCGTCTTATGGTCTGAAAAATACAGTAGTGAAAGAAATTGTCTTAACACAGTGATTGGGTGTTGACTTAAACTTTCGAAAAACATGGTTATATCCATTGCAGCAACACAATTTAAGAAATTCATAGAAAATGTGCTAACTGAAACATTACAATGTTTTAAAATTTGGGCCTTCTTAAAAATAAAGGGAAGGATCACTATTCTCATTCCTTGCTTCTTGGCTTTCTTCTCAGAGCTCAGTAGGCTATGAGAGTAGCCTGGGCTGTCACCTGGATACAGCCAGTGTGTTAGTCCGATATTAGCCCATATGTCCGATACCAGTCTATAAAGTCTCATTCTGACTCATGAAGTCACAGACCACTGGGTGCAGAGTCCTGGCTCCAGCAGGGGTCCCCTCATGGCTCCTCGTTTCCAGGGCTCAGGGTCCATCAGCAGTGTCCACTGGTGATAGAAACATCTCAGTGCTGGCAGGGATCTCTCTGTGGCTTTTCCAGCTTTAGAGGTCTGGTTCCATCAGGGTAAGTCCGTGTGGCTTCTCCTCTGGCTCTTTCGGTTCCTCAGATGCTGCCATCTTGTCTTTTCAGTCGAGCAATTCCCAACAACAGGGAAGATGGTCTCTCATCTCCATGAGGGAAATACCGCGAGATTTCCCAGAAGTCTCAGGAGAAAGCCATGCCCACATGGAGACCTCAGTGGCTATCTCCAGATTGACAGGCTAGACTCCACCCCTACATCCTAATCATGAAATTGACATCAAGTACCTGACCACCACAGCCAGGTTTTTAAAAAAATCATTTTATTGGGGCCTCCTACAACTCATCACAATTCACACATCCATCCATAGTGTCAAGCACTTTTGTACATTGGTGTGCCTCCTCATTCTGAAAATGCTTGCTTTCCACTTGAGTCCCTGGCATCCACTCCTCATTTTCGTCTCCCTCCCCACTCCCCCGCTCCCCTGAACCTCTGATAATTTATGAATTATTGCTATTTTGTCTTCATGACTGCATTCACCTGCCCTAAAGAATTCAGATGAAAGGCAATCATGTAATAAAAAAAGGAGTTATGTGAATAAGAGCAGCATTGCCCTGGTGATGGACCACTAGGTTCCTAACTGCAAGGTCAGCGGTTTGAAATCACCGGCACCTTTGTGGGAGGAAAATGCCCCTGCAAAGGTTTACAGTCTCAGAAACCCACTGGTTCAGTTATGGTCCGTACATTTGCTATGAGTCGTCACCCTCTCAACGGCAGTGAGTGAAGATTATCACAAGGAGTACAGTGGCCCAGTGGGCTACTTGGTGGCCTGATAATCATCAGGTCAGCAGTTTGAATCCACCAGCTGCCCTGTGGGAGCACAGTGAGGCTGTCTACTCCAGGAAAGAGTTATGGTCTCAAAACTGACAGGGGCCCTTCTCCCCGGTCTGCCAGACTTGCTCTGAGTTGGTATGGCCACCAAGGCAGTGAATTTGGGATTTTGTTTTGAATGCTTAACATGACCCTTCTAGAGAGTAAGTAGAATTTGCTGATCTGGTTACTGAAGTTGCTGTAGAAGCTAAAGTGCAAATACTGCTCTGCTTCTTGTGTACATGATCCAGTCACAGATGAGCCCCACATTTTTATTGCTCTAATTATTTGGGGGAGTGGAATGGCAAGGTTGCTTTAGAACCCAGTTTTAGAACTAGCATTGGGCTGCTAAACTGAAGGTCAGCAGTTTAAAAACTACCAACCACTCCATGGGAGAAACTCGAGGTTATCTCTGCCCGAGTCTGCAGGGACTCGATACCACTGAGGGTTTTGTGTTTTTGAATTTGGCTATCCTCAAGGTTGGAGGTTTGAATCTACTCAGGGTCCCCTGGAAAAGTAGACTCAATGACCGACTTCTAAAAGATCAGCGACTGACTATCTACGTCATTCTCAAGCCCACATGGGGGCTCCCTGAATCAGAGCTAGCTTCAAAGCCATGGGTTTGCACAGAAATCATGACGACCAAGAGGAAAGCTACCACAGCTGAATTGTCCAACTTTCGCTAGAACTCTCATACTCACATTGCAACCATATTTCATAGGGTCCAGATGGCAGGTAGGAATACTTGTAATTTCTCGAACGATGGTTGAGGGATTTAGAAGTTTGATTTTTCATAGTTCTCGAACCAAAATTCCTGGAGTCGTACAAGAGGGCATTTGGAAACATGCATTGCTTAAGAGACCACAGCCTGCCAGGCTCGTGAAAGGAAAGAGTTGGGGTTGGGGCCTGGGGATTGGGGTGAGGGGAAGGGACCTGGGCTGGCAGTGCCATTCAGGCTTTGTGGTTCTGGAAACATCTGCTGGAGCTGGCCCTCAGCCCACCGGACACTTCCTCAAAAGCAAAGCTCAGTGACAACTTTTAAGAGGAAGAGCCTTAATGACTTGGGGAAATTCCTATAGAGTGTGGTGTTTTTCTCATTTTCAACTGCAGCATCTTTACTCTCCCTTTGCTATTAAAACAATTTTTGTTGTGTTTTCAGTGAAAGTGTGCATAACAAATTTGGTGCTTGTGTGGCAATTTTTATACAGATTGTTTTGTGACATTGTGTACATTTCACAGACATCAGCTCTCTCCTGATTTCCACTGTATTCCTTGCTTCTTTAGTTTACTGTTTCTGCCTGGGTCACCTTCTCATCTCTGCATTAGCCCAAATGATTCTCAACCTTCCTAATCCTGTGACCCTTTCATATAGTTTCTCATGTTTTGGGGACCCCCAACCATAAAATTATGTGCATTGCTACTTTATTACTGTCATTTTGCTGCTGTTATGAATCATCATGTCAATATCTGGATGGCATGATGAATTTTCACTGTTAAAAATTAAACATAATGAACGCATGGTGATCCATCACAAAACAATGTGTGATTCTATCTTGTGAAATACTTATTTCAAATGAGAAATAAATGAAATTTTGCCTTGAAGCATGGTGTAACATGGATAACAGTCTCCATGCTGGGTACTTGTATGTGGGCAGACATGCATGTGGGTACACCCTCCTGGAGATGGATAGAGGAGTGTTGCCTTGGTTCTTAAGACCATTGGAAATATGTGTTTTCTGATGGTCTTAGGTGACCCCTGTGAAAGTGTCATTTGACCCCCAAAGGGGTTGCAATCGACAGGTTGAGAACCGCTCCTTTAGGACAAATGACTATTTGGTCCCAGAGAGTTAATTATTTAACGAGTACAGAACATGGGTGATTCTATTCATTCTATGAGACAATTGATTATTTGGATGGAAGGTGACTCCAGGGATGGCTTCAGTTCTAACAGTAAATTGGAGTCTGAGTCTTGAGAGCTCCACTCACCTCTATGGCCTTAGCAAATCTGGCCTTTTGTGAGGAATTTGAGTTTTGTTCTACTTTGGCTTCCATTTGATCATAGAGTTTCGATGAAATCCCTGTTTAGAACATTGAGTGTTAGCTAAGTACCATCTAGTCATTTACCCTTAGGAAGGAGGCCATGATTCAAACGGGCTATTTATTAGTTGGCAAGAACTTTTATTGGACCCTTTATAGGACAGAAAGCAGGCATTCATGATGGAGTTTCCTGTGGTGCAAATTAAATAGAATCATGTATTCTCTTGTCTTCATATTTGTAAATATTCATGTATTTAGCTGTGAAATATCATGACCTTTAATCATCTTTAATTCCTTCACGTGGGCTCCATGTCAATTGTGCCATAGAGAATTCTCAGCACTGTAGTTAATATCAGTGATCCTTTGCAGAGAATTTAAAAGCAAAATGATTTACATTTCATGTCCATATCTGGTTTCTTTTAACTTGTCTTTTTTACTTGGATTTTATGTCACGGCACTTCGTGATCAAGATGATTGGATTCGTTTATAAAAATTCTGTGCCATCAAGTCAATTCCAATTCATTGCAACCCTAGAGGAGAGAATAGTACAGTCGCTGTGGGCTTTGAAGACCATCCATTGTTATCAGAGTAGAAAGCCTGTCTTTCTCCAGTGTAGTGGCTGGTGGTTTTGAACCACCAATTTTATGATTAGTAATCCAATGCTTACCGGATAGTGCTACCCATTGATAGAAAAGGACACAAGTATCAGCAGACAGCCTCACCCTTAGCATATATCTCTCCGTGGTGCCTTGATCATTGTTACATCTGTCATAGTGATTGAGGCTTAATAAAAGCATCTAGAATATTCTGGGTCACAACTGTGCTGGTTTCTCCCCAAAGCTGCCACTGAGTTAGTTGTGGCTTGTGACAACTCCTTGTCCAACAGGCACTTAGAGCCGGGAGAACAAAAAAGACTTTTTTTTTTTCATTTTTCTAAGACATTCCTAAGAGTGAAGACTAGTCAGATTTATGCACTAAGAGGCTACCCTATTTTCAATGGATAGTGCAGATGATCTAGTATTTTCTAGACAAATGTCATCAATGATTTGTAACAGAAAATGTAGCTTCCCTTTTTGAAAACAATGACTTACTGACCTCCATTTCAGAATACAGCACATAGGTCAGATGAGCAAGCACTCCAGAGGGCAGCCTGTCTGACAGTCATACTAACAGAGGGAAGAAAGTCAATGTTGAGAGAATAGCAGGTTTCCTTTCTTGATAACCACTGACTTCTGGAGAAGGGTTTGTGTGGATGACTTTGGTGTTTCTCTTCCTGCTTAGAGTCAACCGATGAGTTGTGGATTGGTTTGAATGATATCAACATTCAAATGTACTTTGAATGGAGTGATGGGACACCTGTAACATTCACCAAATGGCTGCGTGGTGAACCAAGCCATGAAAACAACAGGCAGGAAGATTGTGTGGTAATGAAAGGCAAGGTAAGACAAGACCCCTTTCATGACAGGTATTCAGCAAAGTCAAGTTCCTAGCACCCCAAATGTATTAGACCGGGTAGACTAGAGAAACAAATTCATAGACACGAATATGGATATAAGGGAAAGGTTTATGTACCAGAGATATGGAACATGGAGAAAGCATCCCAACCAAGTTCAATCCAGGTCTTAAGTCCGATGTTAGCCCATATGTCTGATACCAGTCTAAAAAGTCTCCTTCAGACTTATGAAGCATGTGCAATGACACCAGGGCAATCACAGGCCAGTGGGTGCAGAATCTTGTATATTCAGCTGGGGTAGAAACATCTCAGTGCTGGCAGGTCTCTCTGTGGCTTTTCTGACTCCAGAGGTTTGGCTCCATTAGGGCAAGGCCATGTGGCCTCTCTTCCAGCTCCTCCAGTTTCCAGGACCTATCAGCAGGCTGGCATCTCATCTTGTCACTAGTTCATCTCCAAGAGAGAGTGAGTTAAGACTCTCTTTCCAATTGGGAAAGACTGCAAGACTTCCCAAAATTCTCTGGAGAAAGCCAAGCCCACACAGAGCTCTCACTGACTATCTCCACAGTAACAGGCTAGACTCTACCCCTATATCCCAATCATGAAATTGACATCAAGTACATGACCACCACACCAAATGCTTCGAGGGACTTTTTTTTTCTTCCTTCAGGCTCATTCATGTGGTTGTTTAGACGGTTTCTACTCTAGTGAATTGGACATGGATCAACATGGAACTGCCAGTGAAATTTAATCTCTTCAATCTCTGTCAGTTGTCTTGCCAAGTAAATCTCTCAGAGGTGCACAAAGACAACAAAGAGAAAATGTGGATTCAAGGATAAAAAGCATTAAGAACTGATACGCACACAATTTCCATGCCAGGTCCTGTATAAATATAAAAAGACGTGCAATCTCGATTGGTTCCATCAGAGCTTTGGCCCTCCTTTTGACTGGTTTCTCTGAAGAGAAGCAGAACTAGCCCAATCGATTCTGGGTTCTGCTTTCTGAACATGGAGAACTAGATTTAATTTTTCAGATCGAACAGAGGTGTCAAACAATCATGGCTTGCTTCTGTGTTTTAGATATGCCTTTAGCAACCGACAAGTATTGTAGACTTATCTTTTATGGGTAGGTGGTGAACATGGTGATGAAGGGGTTGGGTTTTTCTGTTATTTATTTCCTCCATTCTAAAATGGTGATCTGGGTGATACCTATGGAGTGCAATGTTACAACACTGGCTCCAAGTATTAGTCAGAACTGGCTCATTGTTGTATTTTATTTTCCATTCTGGATTGTTGTTGTCGTTACCTGCTGAAGACTTAAGGAAAGTGTAGGATTCAATTGTCTAAAGTTTTGGCATCACAGTGGCCCAAGTTGAGGCTATAAGAAAGCACCAGGTTTGCAAGGACTGAGAGAAAAACCTGGCCAGACACACAGGGGGGAGAATAGGTGGGGACATGAGTGTTGAGGTCTGAGAAATGTGGATGAGTCTGGGAGTGACAAGGCCAAATGTTCAGCTTATGAATAGGACAGTATTCATTTGCTACCACTGCCGGAACAAACGTCTTCCAATTTGGAAGTGTGCAAGAGCGGGCAGTTTATTCTCTCGCAGTTCTGGAGCCTACGTGCTGCTGTTCAAAGATGTCAGCAGGCCTACGCTCCTGACGGCTCTAAAAGAAAAGCCATCCATGCCTTTCCAGGCATCTGGCAGCCCCACGCAGGTGTGTCTTGGCCCTCCTTGGTTTGTAGATGTCCTGTCACAGAGCCCCTTTCCCTGATGTTTCTGGGTCCCGTCTTCTTTTATAAAGGCAACATTCAGCTCAGACTAGGTTTCATCCTACTGAGATATGATATCTATCAGGTCTTCATGGGTTCGTTTTTGGAAGCCTGCTGAGCATTCTTCTCCACCCGCAGGCCTCCTTTGAGAGGCAGTGGCTGCAGTTGACGTGTTCTGTCCAGGAACAGAGCGTGGTCCCAGGAGTCAACGATCCTACCTCTGAAGCATCAGTGCCTCACACGATGCCTTTACATTCTCCTAAATAGTGACTTGAGGTAGGAAGTCCTTCTGGTGTGGCAGCTATCATCTCTCTTGACATCACTGTAGCCAAATTGGCTGTGCAGGTGCAGAAGCTAAGCGTACTTCTCCTTTTAGAGGCGTCATTGTCTCTCAATAACCTGGCATCTTCGCTTTCCTCATCTGAAAACCAAGAAAGTGGCATTTAGATTAAATTACTGAAATCTCTTCCCCCTCCCCCTTTCTCCCTGCAGGATGGGTACTGGGCAGATCGAGCCTGTGAACAGCCTCTTAACTACATCTGCAAGAAGAAATCGCAAACCCAGGCTCCAGAAATAGTGGAAGTAGAAACAGGATGCCGGAAAGTGAGTACAGAATGTCCACCATGGTTTCTGATCAGCAACTCTTCTTTGATGGCCTGAGCTTGATTTCATGGAATCAGGCCTGTAAAAGTTGCTGCAGTAATGCCAATCGCCGGATGTCTCAACTGCTTCGTGGTCAACAGTTTTGCTTCCCTGTGTCAGGGCTCAGCATCAATGTTCTCCAAACATTTTCCCGTGTTCCCATGACCTTGGGCTTGCTTGTGGACAATGGTTTTTAGAAAATTCTGGAAGGGGGGAGGAGAAAGAGCAGGGCTAAGACAGCACAGAGAATGCAGGCTCTCTGGGGAGGTAGAGGGGCGGGACGAGACTAACGCCAGTCAGAAGAAGGTGCCAACAAGGTATTGGTAATCAAAGACGCTATGGATACTCAAGAACATTTCCCAAAATAATAGTAATTCATACTTTATCAAGGGGACATGAGGTGGGAGAGGGGGAAGAGAGGGTACAAAAGAGAAGCTGATACCAATGGCTCAAATAGAAAATACAAGTTTGGAGAAGGATGATAGTGACCTATGTACAAATATGTTTGATACAATCGCTGTATGGATTGTTATAAGACCCCAGGAAAAGGGTCTTTAAAGAAAAAAGAACATTTCCAGCAGATAATCTTAAGTTGCTGGTCACAACTATCCTAAGTCATCATCTTTTCTAGAACCTATTTATGCTGAGCCGGCTTCTGGTGCAAATTCTTCTCAGTAAATCCCTGTAAAGGGAGGCAGTAGGCCAACACTCTGACCTGGTATGGGTGATACTGAATTAAATGGAATAAAGCAGGACAGGCAGCAGCAGCAAAAACACCTGGAGGGCCAGATAAATGTCCTTGGTGGGCCACATGTGGCCCACAGGCTGTAGTTTGAGGACCCCTGGAATAAAGTCACACAACACTTCAACTTCAGCTCATATTATGCTCCATCTTTACTTGTGGAGCAGAGGTGGCAATCCCTAGAGTCATTCTACTTCTTTGAGGATAAAGGATTGCTGTGAAGTAACTTAGAACAATATATATATTTTTAAAAAAACCCATAAGTACACAAGTAATAATTATAAATTATTATTTTCCTGACTGCATCTTCCTCTTTTTTCCTCTCTCACTTCTCCTGGATAAAAATAAAGTAGCACCCATCTCTTCTCCAAGAGTGTGATGTTATATTTTGATCAACCAATCTTGTAGGACCTACACAGACATAGGCTACTACAGCATTAGTAAGCCGTAGAGAAAAATGGAACAGGGAGGAACATGATAAAATATTACCTGTACAAAGGGCATACAACACCATCCTCTTGATGTTCACATTCTGGAAACTTCACCCTGAAAAGACTTTTGTAGAGTCACGCATAGGGAGATTCTCTGTCTATAAATGAGACTTTGTCTCCTTATGGATTGATCGATGCTTTCTGGATCACATGCCTTTTTCTACATTTTCTGGTTTTGCATAGCAGATGCCTTTTATACATTATTTGTACAGTTTTGCGTAGGTGATCATTTTAATGACTTTTATATTATTAACCCAAGTTATAGGCCTTTGTTTTTCTGCTAATTGCCACTTTTTGGAATCCATCATAATAATCCAGTGTAATCATTCCAAGCTACACAAGCCATCACCCGAACCGTCTACTCAATTTCAACTCACACCAACCAAAAAGGGCAAAGTAGAACAGTCCCACTGGATTTCTGAGGCAGCAATCAGTTAAAGAGCAGAAAGCCTCATCTTTCTCCCTCAGAGGAGCTCATGGGTTTGAACTTCTGACTTTTCAGTTAGCAGTCCCATCCATAACCCACTATGCCCCCAGGCTTCTCATGTAATTATTAGAATGCAAATAAGGAAAATGAAGTCATTGCAGTGGGTTATAAATGATCAAATACAGTTATTATACTCTCAATGATCTTGAAGGATAATATTTAACTTCTAATGAGAAAAGAGAGGAATCAGAAGCTCAGAAACATTAGAATGTATTGGCTAGATTAAAACATCTGCTCTAGGAATGTCTCCCACAAAAGGCAGAAATGACTAGAGGAAGGGAGTGGGGAATCTCCTCATTTGGAAATGAACCGGAGACAAATTTTTGTCTAGACCAGAAAATTTGGTGGAGTAGGGGAGTTTTAAAAATATCAAATGACAAGCCTGTTTTCAAATGGATGTGGGGGTCAGTTTATTGCTACCTTTGTGGAAAACCCTGAGCTGAGAAACAAGTATGAAGCGGCCCAGTGGAGTTGTATTTCAGAATACCTGACTCTTGCAAATATGCATACATGCTGCTGGAAACAAAAACAAAACAACATATACATGGAAATGTCCTTTCAGACAACGAGAATAATATAGAACACATTTTGTTTCTATAAAACCAGGTCCCCTCTAAGGGGTTCCTTTAATCCAGGCTGGATAAGAGTCTGACAGATCAGTTTGAAATACTGAATGATAAAATACCACCAGGATCTTCAGATGGTGGAATTAGTGGGTATGACAGTCAAGTGAAGATGTTGGAGAATGCTTAAAAGTTAAAAGTTGAATCTGAAGCCATGAAGCAAGATGATGAGGCACTACATTTTGTCATTAAATGTTTTCATTATAATGCTATATATTTTTAATTTTTATGAAGGTTTCTTTAACCCATGAATTATTTAGCAATACCTGTGCATGATGGCATGTGGCATGTGGTGTAATTGTTAGGGTCTAAATATTCATTTTAAATTTATCATTTGGTTTTTGTTATTGGTATGAATATGCCATGCATATGTTGAAAAAGAATGTTCTTTGACCATTGGGTACAGAACATAATATCACCTTATTATAACTGAATAATATGTAGCAGTTGTATTATCCTAGTGTTATATGTTCACATTTTGTGCTTGATCTGTCATTTACTGGAAGGTGTGCATTGAACTGCATTTCTATGAGTATAAATTTGTAACTTTTTCCTTATAATTCTATTAATTTCGCCCCCCCCAATAGACTTGGCTGCCACATTGCTATTTTTCTGATAAATCATTTCATTGATTACTATGTATTTAAGCTTCTTCCTTTTCAATATTTTGCTATAAAGTCTATTTTATCTAATATTAATATTTGTGTTAGTCTGCATGGACTAGAGAAACAAATTCAGAGAGACTTAAATGTGTATATACAAGAGTCGCTGAATATTGAGAAAACATCCCAACCTAATCCAGATTGAGTCCATAAATCCAATAATAGCTCATCTGTCTGATATCAATCTATAAAGCTCTTTTCAAACTCATGAAACACATACAATGATGCTGAATACAGGAAGATCACAGGCTAGTGGGTAGGAGGTCCTGTGTATCCAGTGGTGGTGTGAGCATCTCAGTGCTGGCAGGGGTCTCCACATGGCTCCTCCAGCTCAGGACACTATGGTAGTTCCACGTGTCTTTTCAATTGCAATGTTTCCTAGGGAGTTAGCAGAGAGAGAAGTGTGCCTCCCACCCCCAAGGAGGAAGAAAGGAGTTCTAGAATGTTCAGGAGAAGGTCATGCCCACACAGAGGCCTCATTGGCTGTAACCTGATTGACAGACTAGACTCCACCCCTTCACTCTTAATCCTCAAATTGACAACAGATTATATAATTACCACAATACTGTCATAGGTACTACATTTGGGCTGCTTTAGCCTGTTATCTCTTTTTCCAAGTCATTGCTTATAAACATTCTGTGTCACGATGTTTTAGCTATATCTCTTGTAAATATACATATATGTGGGTGCATATATGTATGTATATATACTTATACATATATTCTAACTTTTAATCTAATTCGAAGAATTTTGGCTTTTAAATGGTAAATTAGTTCAGATTAGTTCTTTTCTTTTATTTTTTAATAAAAGAAAATTTTATTAAAATTTCCTTTTATTTTTTTCAAAGCCATTTTATTGGGTGTTCATACAGATAGCATAGCATTCCATAGTTCCGTCACATCAAGCAGTATTGTGCAATTGCTACCACAATCAGTTTCCAAACATTTTCTTCCATCCTGAACTCCTTATCATCAGCTTCTTTTTACCACCCACCCACCTCACTTCCACTGTATTCCCCCAAACCCTGGAACAGAAAGCCTTATCTACTTTGCTGTCCATATACTATGCATACACATAAAAACAGAAAGCAAAAATTCAAGGGGATCATCCCCAATGAAAAAAGAAAGAACCGAGCTAAGCCTCAATATGAATAAATGGAAAACAATGCAGATAATGTTGAAAGACAGATCAATTTTTCTTACTAATACATTTGGATTTATTTAATTTATCATTCTTTTGTTCTATTTTCTTACCTTTCTGACTTACATTGGGTCTCTTGAGTATCTCTATTCTATATTTATCCTTCTGCAGGCTTGGAAATTACACCCTCTATTTCACTTTATATTTTTGACTTGCTTTCCTAACCTGATAGGCTAAAGGTCATCAATCTTTTTATCAGTTTAATAAAATGAGGGCCTTCATTGCATTTTTCCCTCTGCATTTTATTTTTATTTTTTTAAATAAATAATTTTATTAGGGGCCCTTACAGCTCTTACAATAATCTATACATCAATTGTATAAAGCACTTTGGTACATATGTTGTCATCATCATTTTCAAAATGTTTTCTTTCTACTTGAGCTCATGGTATCAGTTCCTCTTTTAAAATATGTTTTATTGTTTTGAAATCACTTTTGACTTCTAAGAAGTTACATGATTATTACAGAGAATTCCCTTTTACCATCTATTCAGCTTCTTTTAATTATAACACTCTTGAGAAAAAAACTTTAACACGTTATCACAGAGGGTAACATTGATAGACTATGAGTAGCTAGACACAAATTTTTGGTTATTTTCTATTTTCTTAGTTCCCCAAAATTAGTTACAACTGATGTTTATGTGGACAATTAGATATAGATAAATTAAAACGTTCCTCAGCTTTATATTAGTTCCAGTCATTCTCCTGAGATAAATTTTTTTTACCAAAGTAAAGTATCTGAAAGTGTGAAACTGATTATATCTTTACCTGAGAATGGCTTAGTAATTGTAGTTATATAAATCCCTTGTCAATCTGAGGATTAAGAGTGAAGGGGTGAGGCTGAGCCCCGGTGGCGTAGTGGTTGTGCGCGGGACTGCGGCCCACTGGGATGGAGGTTCAATTCCGGCTCCCAGGAGCAAAGGCTGGACCTCCTACTCCCACCACCTGAGGGCAGTGATGCCTAAAAAAGAAAAAAAAAAGAGTGAAGGGGTGGAGTCTAGCTTGTCAAGGAGGCCTCTTTGTGGGCATGACCTTCTCCTGAGAATTCTGGGAACTCCTTTGTTCTTCCTTGGAGGTGGGAGACACCCTGTGCTCATTCCCTGGGAGACATTGCAGCTGATAAGACACATGGATCTACCATAGCTCCCTGATTTGGAAGAGAGCCCTGCCAGCTCTGAGATGCCACTGGATCCACACACTTCCCACCCATTGGTCTGTGCATTCGGTGTCATTGTATGTGTTTTATGAGTCTGAAGAGGACTTTATAGATTGGTATCAGACATATGGGCTGGTGGACTTATGGGCATGATCTAGACTGGGTGGGATCTTTTCTCAATATTCAATTGCTCTTGTATATAAAGCTCTTTCTTTTTTCATTTTTTACAATAAGGCCTTTCATTTGTCCACATTAAGTCTGAATTTTAAACAGATTCTTGGAATGGTGGCTCATTGCCATCAGCCCATTCCACTTTTCCACTTGTCTCATTTCCAGTAGTTTATCCAGAACTCTCACCTTCACCATGAAGCTCCATGAGTTTTCCCAGTTCAAACTTGGGCTTTTTTTCAGCATCTATCCTTTGCTGAAAAACACATCATGGAGAGGATCAATAGACTGGCAAGCCTTTTTTATGTCTTTCCCAGTGCTGTCTGGAATCAACTTATTGATCACTTCTTTCAAGTCATTTGTCTGCACCTCTCAGGTCATGATTTCCTATCATTTTTTTTCGGATTTGGTGGACATGATGGTGCTGAGCATTTGAGGTCTTCCAAATCTCATTATTATGTTTTCTAGTAAAACCAACACAGAATAGATGAAGTAGACACTCATCGGTAGTCTTGTCATCAACATGAGTTTCAATCATGGTCTGCCATTTTTTGACCATGGAGCATATCTTGTCCTGAGTAAGATCCATGCCATGGAAGTTGGTCAGGTGTTTTTTGCCATGAACATCCTCAGTAATTAACTTAATTTTTCTAATGACAACCTCATCATTTTGTAGATCAGCAAGGCTCACTTCAAAAACTTGACCCTTCTTTTTCCATTTCAATAATCATAAACATATTTAAAATAATCTTTTAAAAAATTTCCTAGTACATTCGTGATTTTTTCTTATAAAAAAGATATTCTCATGGGGCTGAGCCCTGGTGGCATAGTGGTTGTGCGCGGGACTGCGGCCCACTGGGAACGGGCGTTCAATTCCAGCAGTGGGGCTGGGCCTCCTACTCCCACCACTGGAGAGCAGTGATGCCCCCCCCCCCAAAAAAAAAGATATTCCCTCTCCTCCCCCCCCCATCACATTGTGCTACATCTAAGGATAAAGCAGTTCTTACTGGATGTCCTCATATGCACCCATTCTACTAAATGCTATAATCTCATGTGAATCTGTTGAGTAATTTTGTAGTTTGCTTCCTTGCTTAAAATTTTTTGATTTTTAGGTAATTTTACTTCATTTTATTCTTTTGCTTGTGGATTCACACCATATTGATAATGTAAAATTATGTCCCTTGAAACCATCTATAGAGATCCATCTGGAACTCAGACTTATTTAACCTATCATAGAGGTGTTCATTTTCAAACAGGAGACAGTGTAGTCCCTGCATCTAGAATCCCAGACAGATGACAAAGAATCTTTGTTACTTTCTTGTTCTGTGGGTAGAGTGTTCTTGCTATCTGTTCCTGGGAGCACTGCCCCCAGTGAGACTTTTCCTTAAAACAGAGTATAAAATGTGTAAATGCCTGGGATTAGAAAGCCAAAGAGGCCTATCCTTCTCAGCATACTTCACCTTGAAAGAATGGAAGAAATATTCAAGTCTTAAGTTGCAAGATGGAAAGATTTCATGGGCAACACATTGAATGATAAAGGAAGCATTATTGAAAAATAAAATTAAGTACAAAAATTCACTGTACCAAAGATAACTGGTTAATGTTCACCACTTTCAAAAAGTAGCATATGATCAAGAACCCCTGATATTGAAGGAAGAAGTCCAAGCTACGCTAAAGGCATCAGTGGGAAATTAGTCTCCAGGAATTGATAGAATACATGCTGAAATGTTTCAACCGATGACGCACTAGGAGCATTCACTTGTTTGTACCAAGAAATGTGAAGAAGGGCAGTTACCTAGCCAACTTCAAATACAGTGATCCAACAGAATGGGAAAATGATTGGAAACTATCAGTCATATCACATGCATGTAAAATTTTACTACAATTAATTCAAAAACAATTGCAGCAGCATATTAAAAGGAACTGCTAGAAAGTCAAAACAGATTTGGAAGAGGAAGTGGCACAAGGGATATTATGGCTGATGTAGACGGATTTTAGGAGAAAGCAGAGATTATAAAAAAGAAATTTACTTGACTATGCAAAGGCATTCAACTGTGTGGATCCTAACCAACTATGGATAGCATTGAGAAGAATGGGAATTCAAGAACAATTACCGTATATACTCATGTATAAGCCAAGTTTTCCTGCACATTTTACATGCCATTTTTGTGGTAAAATTAGGTGCCTCAGCTGATACTCGGGTTAGCTTATACTCGAGAAGAAGCAGTCCTTTGACCATGAGGGAGACACTTTGCAGTTTAAAATCAGAAAATGTGTGTGTCAGATTTGTATCGTTTCACCAGACTGTATGCTGAGCAAATTGCCAAGAAGCAGAACTATATAAAGAAGAATGCTGCATCAGAATTGGTGGAAGGCTTATTAATAGCCTGTGATACCCAGATGACACAAATTTGCTTTCTGAAAGCCATGATGACTTGAAGCCCTCACTGATGAGATCAAAGATTTTAGTGTGGATTACAATTTTTCGTGGCCGCATAATCCAGTGCCAGCTTGAGACTATTAAGAGTGAAGGGGTGGAGTTTAGCTTGTCAATCAGATCCGAGCTTGATGACCTCATTTGGAGGTGCAATGGCTATAAATACCTTGCTAGAGGGGGCGCACACTCATTCTCTGCTTCCGCATTCCTGATGACGTCACATGTATCTATGCTGATGGAACCAGAGCTTAGGAGCTGAAGGAGATATCTGGAGACCCAAGCCAGGGCTGAGATGCTTCCACTGCCATGGGATCCAGAAGACTTTCCACCCACTGCCCTTCCTGCACTGAGTCATGATTTGCAATGCGTGAGTCTGAAAAGAAATTTATAGACTAGTATCAGACATATGGGCTAATATTGAACTTATGGACTTGATCTGAATGGGACTGGAATGTTGTCTTATATAAAATTACTCTTTGATATGAAGTTTTCTTTTGCACACATATAAGTGTGTGGTAGTCCATGTAAACAAGAGAAACAAATTCATAAACACGCATATGTTTATAAGAAAGAGGTTTAAATGCAAGAGCAATTGAGAAAACATCCCAGCCCAGTCTAGTCCAAGGTCATAAGTCTTATATTGGCCCATTTGTCTGATACCAATCCATAAGTCCTCTTCAGAGTCACGAAGCACATGCAATGACACCAGGACAATCACAGGCCAGTGGGTGCAGAGTCTTGTATAATCAGTGGTGGTAGAAGCATCTCAACCCCGGTAGAGGTCTCCCCATGGCTCCTCCAGTTTCCAGGGCCCAGGGTCTATCAGTGTGCTCTGATGAGTATTACCAGCTTTAATACCTCCCAGAGAGTGAGCTGAGGAATAGTATCTCCTGCCTCCAAAAATGAATTACCATATTTCCCAGCATTCTCAGGAGAAGCCCATCCCCACACAGAGGTTTCATTGGCTATCTCCAGATTGACAGGCTACACTCCACCCCTACACTTTTAATCCTCAGATTGACACCAGATTAGATGACTGCCACAGCTATGAATTTGTTTCTCCAGTCAACCTGCACTAACACATAACTCAATGTAAAAAAAAACCTGATCTTCACAACTAGATGCATAAGTGGATAAACAGATAAACATATGTCACGATAAACAAAGAACAGACCAAAGTTATCAAGGATTTAATTTTTTACTGGATCCACAATCAACTCTCATGGAAGCAGCAGGCAGTTGCATCTGACAAATCTGCTCTACAAGGTCGTGAAGAGCAAGGCTGGCACTTTGAGGACTAAGAGGCACCTAGCCTGTGCCAGGGCATTTCCAATTACCTCCTGTGCAGGTGAACATTGAGCAACAAATAAGGAAGGCCAGGGAAGGAATACTGCATTTGAATTATGGTCTCGGCAAAGAATATTGACTGTCATGGACTGTCAGAAGAGCAAATAAAGCTGTTTTGGAAGAATGATAACCAGAATGCTCCTTAGAAGTTAGGATAGCAAGACTTCCTCTCTGGTACTTTGGGCACCTTTTGGTGAGAGACCTGTTCCTGGTCTCATGCTTGGTAAAGTACAGAGTTGGTGATGAACTGACAGTGAGATGTATGGACACAGTGGCTGTGACAAGGGGCATAACAATTGTGAGGATGCTTCATTTTGTTGCATGAAGGGCAGCTGTGATTTGGAACCACCTCAATGATGCTTAACAACAACGACAGCAACATCTTTATTCAAGAATCTTATCCCTGCCAGTGGCAAGTAAACAAACAATTCATGCATACATGCCAAATACATCTGCACCTCAAACATTGTCTGTAAGACCCTCCGACTTTAAGTGATGTCTAATATCCCATAATCTCAGCTGTGCATTTATTGATGTCTAATATACCATAATTTCAGCTGTGCATTTTCCACCTCAGCTTCTAATTTTTTTTTGTATTGTTGGTGCCTAGAGACTTTTGTCTTATTTCTTTCAAACTCTAGTATAGAGTTGTTGTTGCTTTTTTATTCCTAGCCCCAGCCCTTGTATAGAGTTTTTTTTATTGTTACGTTTTCATTTAGAAGTTCTATGTATTTGTAGCATGACAGAGGGAACACACCAAAATCTATTGCCAGTAGTTTGAAAAGTACTCTCCCTTGACTAGATGAAATGAGAATAGTATTTACACAGTGGGCTGCTAACAGCAAGGTCAGCCGTGAGAAACCACCAGTCATTCTGTGGGAGAAAGAAGAAGTCCACTTCCATAAAGAGTTAGAGTCTCATAACTCAAACCAACAGGCAGTTCTACTCTGTCCTATAGTGTTTCTGACTCAGAGTGACTCAATGGCAGTAAGTAGATGAGCAGATGTCATAGACCTATACACAGCACTGTGTTCATAGACAACTAAACATGTTATTCCCCTAATGTATTCTCTGAATACATGTCTGAATACATGTCTCCGCCATTCTGTGCAGTTTCCCGAATAAATATTTCATAAATGATGAAAAGAATATTTTATCAGGACATCATCCAGACATCATACAATTCAATAGTTCAGTCATGTCAAGAAATGTGGTACCATCTATTTTAAAACATTTTCTTCATTTGTGTACTCTGTGTGGTTAGCTCCCCAATACCATCATCCCTCAACCTCCCCATGCCATAACCCCATGGTACCCTTGATCTGGTTACTATCTCATAAATGATTTTTGATGGAATATATATCAACAAATGAAGAAACTACCACCCACTCCACTGAACTATTTGTATGCTCACATAAAAGATTATCATTGCATTTCTAATTACTGAAATTTCTATTCTGTAGACTTTCCCATCATTTATCAGTCTAAGTTTCAAGAGACTCTAAGGGGAATTTCTAAAATAATATTGTGTAATAAATAATAATGTAGTCAGCTCACTTTTTACTGCTTGTCAATTAACAGGGCTGGAAAAAATATGGATTTTACTGCTATCTGATTGGACACACCCTCTCAACATTTACAGATGCAAACAAAACCTGTGGAAATGAGAAAGCTTATCTAACAACTATCGAAGACAGGTATATAGCCATTTTAATTTTAAGATACTTAATATGATGAAAACTTTTCAGAAACACCGGATGATGGTTTAAATTTTTGATATTTTAGGTAAATTTAAAATAAATTATTTTAGGTAAATTATAAATCATTTTAGGTATTATATGTAATGGTAAGAGCATTGAAATTGTATCTTTATCCTTAACATAAATTATGCTACCTATAGTACTGCAAACAATGTTCAGAATAGTTATTTTGTGAGAATTTAGGACATGTGGTTAAAAAATAGAACTTTTAATGTTAGAATACTGAGTTACCCATCGGACTGCCATGAAGTCAGCAGTCCAAACCTACCAGAGTCTTGTTGGAAGAAGGATGAGGCTTTCTGCTCTCATAAATATTTAGTTTTAGAAATTCAAAGAGACTTTGCAATTCTAGGCTGCCCTGTAGTGTTGCCACAAGCCAGAACTGATGACGCAAGGGAGTTTGGCTTTTATCTTGTATTAACATATTGTCATAATGTCAGAGCAGGAAAGTGAGTAGCATTTGTCAGCAGAAAGACCCACTTCCTATCTTGACCACTCCCTCCTACAATAAAGGCACATTTATACTTTCAATTTTCTTTGCAAAGTACCAAAATGATAGGAAAGAAAGTCCTTAGAATATAATTGATCATTCATTACATAGCCCCCCTCATAATATCCCTTTGAATACAAAAAGACACGTGGGCTAAATTAGGTTGACATCATTGATTGACAACAAGTTTTCAACAGGGTCGCTGAGAGCAATGCCTTCTCGATCTGGTTAAGGTACATAGACATGTGCAGGTCTTTCAACAATGGGGACCTGGCTCCAGTGATTTTGGCCCCCTGTGACTAAGGAATTGGTCCGGACACCTGCATTTTAGAGCTTCCTAAGTGATGCGTAGTCATTCACCAGATTTGGAAACCACCGAATGAGGACATCCATGGCCAGCTGGCTGGAGGCTTTCCTCAGAGATTCTGCAGTTCCTTTATTTGTTCAATAAATGATAAAAATAATCAACAATGAAAACATAAGAGACCTTCATATCCCAAATCCAGAAGGCTTATATTGGAGTTGTATATCTAATATACACACCACCATCTACCACACCAACAGGGCTTCTTCACATACTGAATAGTGCAATTTAAAAAAGTACTAAATGAGTGAGAATAATAAGGTGAAACCAACAAGGTAAACTATAATAGATACATGGGTATCTTTCTGTTTCAAAATGAGGCAGTTCCCTCAGTCCAGGATATGTGGAGTGTGGATTAGTTTGTCTCTTTATGTGAATGGAGTTGGGATTTAAAAAACTAATTAGAAGCTTAGGCTGAACGGATGCTCTCCCCGGTTTTATGGGCGCAGGTCATTGACTGTTTTCCATTTCTAACTCAGCTGTCTAAAATGCAAGCATTTTGCTACCGCACTTGACTCTGATTGTAGATTGAGACATTTCGTTCCATTTGGGGCCAACCGTTCAACATAGGACCTTACTGCTACAGAAGACAGCTAACATGCTATGAAATATCCAAGTGCCTTAGTGACTAGGGTCTTGGTTGAAAGTCCTGGGCTTATTTAGGTTGCAAAAATGTGAACACAGACCCGATTGTGGTACGTAATGGCTTCTTTTCCCTGCCTGCTTGTTCTGATCAGGGCCTCCAGAGGACAGTGGAATAGACAAGGTGTAAGATTTCATCTCAGGAAAAGAGCATGTTGAACATCAGCTTCCCACGATCTTCTTAGAAAGGGTGCTTTCAGAGATTTCAGGCACGGAACTCACTTCACTGGGTGCTGATGCGGGTGGGAGGTGGGGATTTTGACCTCGAGGGTTTCATCCATCGTAAGAGTTTGTAGTTATTGGTTTGCAGTGAATTCTGACTCACAGTGATCCTACTGAATGGAGTAGAACCACCCCAAGGTTTCCTGGAATCCCCCAGGTCTTGTCTCCTGCACGGGCACTAGTGGGTTTAAATGGCTAACCCTGTTGTCTTTGATATTTTCCTAATAATTTTCAACAAAACAGATCCTGAGCTGGTTATATTAGAAAAGTAAAGACAGGGGGCCTTTTAAAATGTGTTTTGGGGGGCTGAGACACATAGTGGTTGAGTGTAGGACTGCGGCCCACTGGCTTGGCGGTTCAAATCCAGCAGCAGCTCTCCAGGAGCAAGGCTGGGCCCAAAAAAAGATAAAAATGGTCAGCAGGTCTCTCACATACTCTTTATAAAATAATTTATCCTCAAGTGCACAAAATTAGTTCTGTGATGTAATACTAGAATCAAAGAATCAGAACACAGATGCTTTTAATCTTATGAGAAGAAGGTGAACTGCTTATCTTTAAGAACCCTAGGACTGTGTTCAGAAGCTCTTGTGGTGTAGTGGTTGGTTACATATTGGGCTGCTAAACTCAAGGTCAGCAGTTCGAAACCAGCTGTTTCCTGAGCAAAAGATGAGACTTTCTACTCCCTTGAAAGGTTACAGTCATGGAAACCCACAGAGGGCAATTCTACCCTGTCTGATAGGGTCATTTTGAGTCAGAATTGACTCAATGACAGTGACTTTTGTTTTGAAGTGTGATCATATGGCCTATGGGTGCACTCTGTACATTTTCGGTTTGGTTTTAAGATTGTTTTCTTTTTATTTAATATTCAGCAGTTTGGAAGCTGGATTGAGAAACCCAGTTTTCAGACATTTAAGAGTACTTCATTAAGATAGGAAGTTTTGATTCGGGGGTCTGTTCTTTTATGGAATGAAACTTTTCCAACAATAGTCAAACAAGCATTGGATGGTTAACCACCAGATCTTTGACTCAAACCCATCCACCGGGAGAAAGAGGAGGCTGTCTGCTCCTGTAAAGATTCACAACCTCAGAAACCTGTGGGAATCAACCAACAGCGGTGTTTTACTTGTTGTTTAAGAGCCAAACGTAGCTGAGACTTGGTGGCGCAGTGGTTGTGTGCGGGACTGTGGTCCACAGGGTTGACAGTTCAAAACCGCAGCAGCTGTCCAGAAGCAAGGCTGGGCTTCCTACTCCCACCATGGCAGTGATGGGGGGCGGCGGGGGGGAGGACCAAATGTATGTTCTGTTATTATCAGACCTTTCTAAATTCCCCTTCTGACTCTCTTTGAAATCATGTATGGCTACTTTCTTCCCTGAAACACTGGATACCTCTTTCTTTTCCTTCAAGGGTGTCCCCCACCCCCTCTTTTATAGATAACTACACTGCTATGCATACTGTTCTTCTAACTATATGATTTTCCTCTAACATAGTTTATGTTTGCCAATCGTATTTTTTCTTTCCCAGATTATACCACACAGCTAGAGGAAAGCCTAAAGAGAGAGGGACGTGTTGACATCTGTGAATTTGCTTACCAGTACTTTCCAGAGATGTTCTTTGCTCTTCTAGCTCTTGATAGTTTCTCTCATTCTTCTTCTCTCTCTTTTCTTCTAAGCTGAGATTTGAGCATGGAATTGAGGGGAATTTGTGTACAGTTTTCTGTTTATGTTATTCTTGGTGACATTACTCAGTTTGGTTCATCAAGGATTGATTTGCAGTATTTGACCTATTTGCGAAGCAGACCGCACTTGTAATCAAATTATTTGGGAATGTGATCCTATTTGCCTTTGTGTTTTCAAAATTCTCTTCTATTGACAGGAATAATGTGTGTGGGGAAGGATAGAGACGCTAATGAAGAACCAAAAGAAACATATAGCCTCGATTTCAAAGATTTTATCCACTTCCGTGTTTTATCTTCTTTCATGTCTCTTCATATAGAACTGCACAATGTACATTGCACAAAAATTTAATGAAAAACTTTCAATTACCAGCTAATTGATATCTCATGGATAGAACTGAGATAGTGTTCATGTTGACAATTAGGAAGCAGTGGTACAAAATTTTTTTCTCTAAAATTTATTTCTGTACTTAATTATAATAAGCATTATGTTTTTGCATATATTTAATGCATAAAGATATGAGCAAGCCTTCCTGACAAGTTTGGTTGGACTGAGACCTGAGCGATATTTCTGGACGGGACTGTCGGATGTACAAACCAAAGGGACTTTTCAGTGGACCATTGCAGAAGAGGTTCAGTTCACCCACTGGAATGCAGATATGCCTGGTAGGAGATCTTCATTCAACCTGCTTGTCTGTCCTGTGAGCTGCAGTTCCTGGTTGGACTAGATTGTGTCGATTGATTATGCTTTTAGTAATACTTTGCATTTCTTTCTCCCTTGTCTCCCCGTCTTTCTTTCTGATTTCTCATTTATTTTTCGATGTCCTAAGGTTAGGGAAAAACAAATAAACAAAAACAAGAGAAATCCATTGGACGATATATCTGAAAAAGTAGTTAGGGAATCCTAGACGGTCACCAATGCTCTATTTGGAGCATGCATTTTTGAAATCTAAAAACTGCATTATGTTAAAGGAATAGAAAAGGTTCCCTGGAAACTATGAAGACAGACAGTAGTGTGCCTGGGTTGCGGAGCAAGCCATCAAATGTATGTATGTGCACGGTGCTCCTTTGATGTCTTCCATCTGCTACTATGGTAATGCAACGGTTCCGCCCTTGCTGCTAACTGAAAGGTTGGTGGTTCGAACCACTTGGAGCTCCACTGAAGAAAATCGTGACGATCTGCTTAGATACCCAAGAGCGGGCAGTTTGACTCTGTCCTTTAAGGTTCTGAGGAATTGGGATCAACTCAATGGCCATGTTTTAATTTTTGTTTATGCCTTTAAGTTAAAGTGACCAAATTGTAACATTGGTAAAGCAAAAGACCATTGACCGGGGTTGGGGGAAAATGGGGGGGGGGGAGGTAGAAGAGGTATATTCTCTTCCTGTTCTCTCCCTAACTTGTCCTGCATTCTTTCCAAATATTGGGATTTTTTTTAAATGCCGCCAAATGCAGGGGAAAATTGTTTAAAATCGGGACTGTCCTGTTCAAAGCGGGATGTCTGGTTACTTTACTTTAAGTCCCAAACATAACATCGAAACCCCCTTCCAACTAAATCAATTCTTACTCATAGGGAGCCTATGTAGGGTTACCATGGCTACAACACTTTACAGTGGCAGAGAGCCTCGTCTTTCTCTAGAGGAGCAGCCACTGGGCTCTAACTGGTGACCTGGTGATTAATAGCCAACACATCACTCACGACACTACCGGGGGATCTAGTTCATTCCCATGAGAAATGGGCAAGACAGGTTTCAATAGCTTCCTGTTCAAGATGAGGGGCTGGAACTGGGAAAGTTGTGAGCACGGGTCAGACAACACTGTGGGCAATTCTCACCTCCGTGCTGTCGTGCCCAAGCCACTCCGCCTCCCTGTAGCTTTGCCTCTGCCTTCTGCAGGTTCTAAGTGACGTATTCGCACGAGGCTGGAAAATGCTTCGGCGGCTTAATGTGTTGGTATTACCCATGCCTATCACAGAAGGCTTTTCAAAAACACTCGTTCAGGAAGGGAATTCTTCTGTGAATATTTTGGATTCCCTTGTACAAAAGAAAAAGAAAACATTTATGAAAGCCAAGGAAGCTGGGCTGCGCCCCAGTGACATAATAGTTGTCCACTGGGTTGACAGTTCAAATCCAGCAGCAGTTCTCCAGGAGCAAGAGTGGGCCTCCTACCACACCAGAGGGCAGTGATGCACACCGCCCCCCCCCAAGAAAAAGAAAGTCAAGTAAGCTTAAAGATCATGCTTTGTTGTACATAGGTGGAAAAGGAGACTCAAGGAAACTTAAAGTTAGTGCTTTCTTGTACATAGGTAGATAAGGAGACTCAAGGAAGCTTAAACTAGTGCTTTGTTGTACATAGGTGGAAAACATACAAAAAGAGGAGTTCCCACATGAATTCAAAACTTGGCCTCATAAATACAAATCATAGTTTCTTTAGTTTTTTATTCTCAACTCTCAATAAGGAAACAAAATAGTAATTTGCTACTGAGCTTTTGGAAAAACTAGTCAAATTTCAATTTTTTTCCCCATCATTTCACAATAGGCTAAGGGCATACTTTCTTCTTTCTTTTATTCCTGTTGTTGGAGTGGCCATTCTTGTCTTTTAAGGGAAACGTGAACTTGGCCAGCGCTGCTCTTTTGGCAGTAGGATTCTGAGAGGCTCAGCCTGAAATAGGGAATAAAACAGAGTCCATCAGGAGCCACCAGTTAGTGTGACCGACCTTACGCTTTCTCCATCATGGGAGGATGGGGGCGTTCTTTTGAGGAAGGCTGTCCTTGCTGACCGAGGGTGCAGGGTTAGGCACAGTGGGTACCGGAGCAGCTGACAAGTCTCTGGCATGGGGTGGGATGATAGATGCAACAGTCTCCGGGTGACCAAGTGTCATCTCGGTATTGCTGATGGGAGAGGACGGTCCACGGGAACGATAGCATGGAGACAAGGATTTTAGATAAACCTGTGGGAAGGGCTTACCTTCCCAAGACATTAGGAATACTGTCTCCACAACAGCTTTGAAAAGAATGGTCATGAAAAGCTACCTCCGACGAGCAATAATGCGCTCAAACTTAACAATAATTCTGAGGACGATGAAGGACGGGGCAGTGTTGTACATAGAGTCACTGTGAATCAACACGGACTCTATGACATCTGGCATAAGGTGACCAGACGTCCTGCTTTTTAACAATTTAACAACCTCCCACAGCATTTTAAAATTAAAATAAATATATATATATAGCAATACTATTTTTGCATTCTATGAAGATTTTTGTTGTTCCATATAGACCAAATTTTTAATCAAGACTCCCCTACCCCCTGGTCAATGGTGCCCCGCTTAAAATCTGGACACTTTAAATACTAACAGCAACACTTAACAACAAGAAATTCTGATGTGGCAAAAGTTCGGTCTCAGTGACTTTGTGGAAGTAACCATGATGGGCAGACAGAATTACAAATATGAAAGGTACTTTATTCTTCACCGTGCATGAGGTATCAACCACAACTCTATAATCTAAGTGGTGAGCCTTGATCTTCATAGGGAGCACGATCAGAATGATTCTCTGACTCAGGTGTGCTTGTCTTTGAAGTTGCGCTTCATCCCACTGCCCGCCGAAAGCGCCGAGATCAGATCTAAGAAATTTAAATCAGAAAGAAGAAAACATTGAGTGATTATTTTTGCCACCAGGGCAAATTTGATCGTGCTAGCATAATTTAATTGCTGAGTGTGTACGGTAGGCTATCTGTCTAGATATCAGGAAGATTATGAAAACTCTTACATTTTAAATCATCACTCAGTTGGGGAATACGGCACACAGATACACGGTAAGTAAATGTTCAAGATAGCTCCTGTCCATAGTCGAATATTCCAGCTCTCACATAGATGTCACCATCCCCTCTGACTCGGTTTATAGAATGCTTTCTGAGTGTGTGCTCCGGCTTTTAGCAGAGACCAGTTTGATTAATCCCATTTTATGCCTTCTGTGCAGGACGGAAGTCAGGGTGCGTTGCCATGAGAACGGGAAGTGCAGGGGGACTATGGGAAGTTTTGAAATGTGAGGAGAAGGCAAAATTTGTGTGCAAGCACTGGGCAGAAGGAGTCACTCGCCCACCAGAGCCTACCACAACTCCTGAGCCCAAATGCCCAGAGAACTGGGGCACCACCAGTACGTCGAGCTGGTGTTACAAGGTAAGGAACAGCTCTTCAACTAGGGATGCACTGGGACTATGCTCTAGGCTGAGGAACCGCCTCAGGAATTTAAAAGTAATAACCAAGACAATGTCCAAGTTGAATCCCTGGACATGCCAATTTTATTGGTCTGGAGGGGACTTGGGCCATGGTTTTTAAAGAGCTCTTTATGAGGGTGGAAGCTAACAGCTAGATAAGGTTGGGAACATAGCATTTAGTTCTGAGTAAGCCAGAACTGCAGGAAGTCTTTGCACACATCTTCCACTGGTTTCACCCCCTCTCTGAGGCTTTCCTTTCTCCAAGGCTTTCTTGGTTCTGTCTGAGCTCACACTTCTCCTTCTGCATACTGACAGATCTCTCCTCCATTATGCTGGGCTAGTTCATCTCATGTGTGTCCTACTGAAAAGGCCCAAGCTTCAGTAAACTGAATGGATAAGTTAATCTCTAATAATACAATATCTGCATTCAAGAAGTCCTGCTCCATTTTTTTTTCTGACATCACTCAAGATGATCAGAATGATGGGAAATTGAAACATTGATCTATAGAGGCACGCGACCTTTCAGCACCCTTTGAATGGCAACCAGATGTTCCTCTTTTGTTTGATATATTCCTAGATTAGACCATCCATTTTCTCTGTGTGCTACCACATTCAGTGAAATGACCAGCCAATCAGGCAATCCAAAATAGAAAAAAAAAGTGAAACAAGTAAACCAACAAAGTACCCAGGGAATTATGCATGGGGGTTCTTTTTCTCTCTCTTGAAAGTTAAATATTTTCTAAAGAAGGTCAAACTTAGCCCAAAACAGAATATCTTTAATGATCTCATTCTTTGAAAGTCTGCTTTTTGAGCTTTCTTTTATTCAAGCCCTTGGAATGGACTGACTATAAGGAATCCTGGTGGCATTGGAGTTCGGCATTTGGCTCTTAACCTGGAGGCTGACAAATGGAAACAATCAGCCACTCCGCTCCAGGGAACAAGACCAGGCTGTCTATCTACTCGCATACACATTTACAGTCTTGAAAACCCACAGAGGGTTCCTGTTCTCATAGGACTGGCAGGAGTCAGCATCAATTAGATGCCAGGAGAAAGGAAGTGTTATCCAGGCAGGCCCCAGACCCTGTAGGACTGGGAGGTGTGTCTGATAAAGAACAACTTACACGACTAATTTGCATCTGCATGAGATTGTGCCATCTTCTTTAGCTCAAGGGCCTCAGATAACTGGGAGCTTCAGGGAGACTAGCTAAACTTAACTTCCACACCAAATGCTGGTAAATAGCTTGCTTAATATTTTAGAGTCTATAATGTGGAAAAGTCCTGTCTTCACCCCACAGGTCACTCTTACTAGTAGCAACAAAAGATCCACAAACTGTTCAGTCCAGAAAGGTCAGTCAAGGGTAGAGCTGAGTTTACGTTATGGGCCAATAGAGAGATGGTTTGAAGGCCACCAAAAGCAAATTCTTGTCACAAAGACAAAGGAACCTTGAAAACATTGTGATGAGTGAAATAAATCAGTCACACAGGGGCCGATAGTGTACGATTCCCAATTCCCCTTAAACAAAATAGCAAGGCCAGCCAAGTTACGTGTGTTGAGAGCAACACTTTATTAGTGGTTACCAGGAACTGAAGGGGATGAAGGCCACATGAGACTTACTGCCTTGGGGCCCGTGAGTTTCTCTTAAGGAAGATGGAAAAACTTAGGAGTGGACAGTGGTGAAGGACTATAATTAAGGCCACCGAGTTGTTTGTGGAAAGCATACTGAAATAGGTGGGAAGTAAATAGTTGAGTTACACCAAAGTCAAGTTCACAGCCATTGAGGGTGGGAGTCCACAGAGAGTTGTTGGAGGCTTGAGAGAAGCAGCAGCATTCTGCAGAGCTCACTTATGAGCTCTGCATACCAAGGGCTGTATACCTGTATACCTGTATACCAAGGGCTCTAGCAAGGCAATATCCAAGGAGACAGTCCTCAAATCATACAAGACATTGTACGGTTTGAGCGCGGCCTGGGTTACTCTGCAGTAGGTCTGGACACATGTAGACCACCTTTTGGGACAATCAGGGGGTCAGAATTATCAACAATATTTAGATGGTAGTGAGTTCCATCTGAAAAATTTGATACTCAGGGTCTAGCAAGAGGAGGTGTTCCTCGAAATCTCAGGAATCTGTGATGGGGAAACAAGCTCTGTCCAAACTTTGTGCACTTCGCTCATGGGAGACTCGAGGTAAAGGATGTCTTCATTTGCTGAGGACAGCTGGGAAGCAGATTCTTTTGGAAGCAGGGAAGCAGATTCTTTTGGAAGCAAAACCCGTTTTCCACAAAGCAGTGATGATGCGGGCCAGGGCTCATGAGGAGCAAGTCTGGGAATGGTTACCATCGGTGGATGCACTAACTCTAACTCTTGCACTGACCCATGCATAATTTGCATGCTGATAGATGCTTCCTAGAGCACCGCTGTGCATTGCATTTCATGGTTCCATTGGCAGTCCTCAGGATGATATGGATGATATCCTTTATTAACGACTCAATTGCCTTTAGTTTATGACCCAACGTTGTACTCTCTGCCAGAGGAGTGCCTTTTGTGACCTGTGTTAAATCATTCAAACTCATAACTCTAAGGGAAAGAAAACACAGCAATTTTGTGAAGGACATGATCAACCAGCGGGAATCTCTGGTGGGTGTGAAGGTTGACTCACTCGACTGCTCACCGAAAGGGTAGAGGTGAGAATCTAATCCCAGGTGCCAACGAAACAAGACCTGGGGCTCTAGGTCTAGAATACCAGCTCTGTAAACCTCAGGTGCTCAATTCTTCTCTGAAACACATGAGTGGGAATTGGCTCAACACCGTGTAAGCAAAACATCCAAACAAGCTGTGGGCATAATACGGAAGAGGTGATTTCTCCTTCAAATTGTCCTCATTTGTCATTCATTTCTCTGTTTTTTTTTCACACTTAACCAAATTAATACTGCCTTCCACAACGAGCCTAACCCATATGTCTAGAACTTTGAAGATTTCAATCTACTCTCTTTTCTGTGATTTTTTTCAATAAGACCTCACTCCATGCTTTGTTACTCAAATGTGTACTCATCAATTGATCTTAGACTAAGAGAATGAAATGCTCTCAATCCAGTGCAATTTTTTTGTCTTCCTGGGGGTAACATTTTATCACGTGTCAGTAATTATTGCTCTTGATGTGATACATTGTGAGATGGAAAATAATTCTGGAAATCATATTGCTTTTAGCTTTACACCAAAGGGAAACATGACAAGAAAACCTGGTTTGAATCCCGGGATTTTTGCAGAGCTTTGGGTGGAGATCTAGCCAGCATCAACCATAAAGAGGAGCAACAAGTGATTTGGCGGCTAATCACGTAAGAACCTCTTCTCTATCATAGGTGCTGCTTTTACTGACTTGGTGCAAATGACGTTGACTTCCTCCTTTTAAACTTTTTAAAAGTTGTATATTGTACAAAGGCTTATGAACAAATTCGTTTTTCATTCAACTATTCTTACATATTCAGTTTTCTTTCATTGCAATACTTAAGACACAGCATCACTTAGTGCACTTCTGTTCTGTGGTTTCGGTTTCTGTTTCATCTTCTTTCTTCACCTTTCCTGCTTTCTGAATGTTGCCTTGTGTCTAAAGCTATCCTTGAGCACATAGAGATTATGCTAACGACTGTGTACATCTCCAATGTTACGGTTCACCATTTATTATTGGACTGATCATTGACCCACCAAATAAATTCCCTGAAAGGTGACTAAGGGGTGTCATCCTGGGAGTTTCACTAATCTGTATCTGACTAGCAAGTCTACTTTTTTTTTATTTAAATGAGTTTGGGTTTAGTTCCATACACATCCCTCACTCTATCCAGCACCTTCTAGTATGATCCCTTTTGAGTGGTGAGTTTCAAGTTCGGTAGCCCAAACCTCGAGTTATTCTGGTCTCAGAGTTGTGAACCTTGAGGTCATGCAGTTCAATGGGACGCACGTGAACAGTTTCTGTGTGTCTTCACATTTCTTGACTCCTCTTTGCTCCAGATGGGGAAAGACCAGTATAACACTTTAGCTGGCTACCTCTGAGCTTTTAAGATCCAGTCACCACTCATAGGAGTGAATGTAGATCAGTGTCTTTATAGACTGTATTGAACCACTTGACCTGAGTGTCAACTGAGACTATGGAGTCCCCAGGTCATTTCTATTGAGAGGATTTCTAGGTTTATGAAGTTGCTTGCTCATGATGTCAATGTTAGTATCTGCATTGTTTACCAAGTTCATGGACCTTGTGGACATAGTTTCATTTCCACGTGCTTAATTTCACAGGCAAAAACCCAGCCATGAAAGTATAAGACATTCAATACATACATAGTATATGAGTGCACGAATGACCACTTTAAAAAAATTATTGGGTGTTCTTGCAGCTATTATAACATTCAATACATCATCTGTATCAAGCACATTTGCACACATGTTGCCACATTCCTTTCCAAACATTTTCTACTTGAGCCCTTGGTTTAAGCTCCTCCTTCCCCTCCCCCCTTTTTTAAATGAATCATTTTATTGGGTACTCATACACCTCCCCTCACGATCCATACATGCACCAATTATATGCAGACCTCATTTGCACACTTGTTGCCATCATCACTCTCAAAACATCCTCCCTCCACCTACGCCCCCAGTTCCACCTCCCCATATTTCTCTTCCTCGCTCCCCCCCCTCCATGAACCTTTAGTTATTTACAAATGACTATTGCTTTTTCACATCATACACTGTCCAATGTGTCCCTTCACTCACTTCCCTGTTGGTCTTGTCCCAGAGAGGAGGTTATATGTAGATCCCTACAATCGGTTCCCCCTTTCTAATCCACCATCCCTCCACCCTCCCAGTATCACCACTCCCATCACTCATCCGGAGGGAACATCTATTCTAAATTCCCCATGTTTCTGACTCCAGTGTACATCCCCTGCTCTAGCTGGACTTGTCTGGTAAAACCAGGAGCATAATAGTGAGTGGGAGAAAGCATTTGAGAACTAGAGGAAAGATGCATATTTCATTGTTACTACACTGTACTTTAACTGGCTCATCTCCTCCCTGCACCCCCTCTGTAAGAGGATGTCGCTTCACCTATTGATGGACTTTGGGTCACCAAGCTGTACTCCCCCTTATTTATAATGATATAATTTTAGTTCTTTGATGCCTGACACTGGATCCCTTCACACCTCGTGGTTACACAGGCTGGTGTGCTTCTTCCATGTGGGTTTTGTTGCTTCTGAGCGGGATGGTTGCTTGTTTACTCAAGCCTTGAAGACCCCAGATGCTATATCCTTTCATAGCCGGGTACCATCAGCTTTCTTCACCACATTTGCTTATGCACACATTTGTTTTCAGCGATCATATCAGGAAAGTGAGCACTAAATGCTGTGATGTTTGGTTCTTAAACCCTGATAACTGATCCCTTTGACAACTCATGGGAATGACCACCTTTTAATGCTTTATAGTTATTTGTTGTTGAGCAACAGCCCATTTTCAGGCTCTCAATGGGTTCTACCAATATCTGCATAATGGTCTTATGATGAGAAGTCAACAGTATTGTCAAAAATGATCAAAACCTTTATTACAGAAAAAAATGTCGAAACATGAAGCTATTGTGTCACAACATTTCCTCTACCTAGATCAATCCACTCTTGATCTTCCAAAGAATTCCGTGCATTCCAATTTAACCTCAGTCTAAACGGCAATGCTGGCCTGGTATCCACGAGGGACTCAAATCATACTCACTTTAAGTGGTCTTTAAGTTTGGTAGACTAAACAAACAAAAGTCTGTAGAGGCAAGATCAGGGTGGTAGGGTGGGTGAGATAGAGTTTAACAATGAAGTTCTTGTAGGACAGTCCCTCACATCTTCAAAGAATGAGCAGGTGGATTGTTGTGGTGGGAAAAAAAATCCAATTCCTTGGCTTAATTTTCTAGGCTTTTGAATGCCCACTGTAGTTTTTCATTTTCTGAAACTTTCCTCTCCATACAAGTTCTCATGGACAGCCTGTGTGCTTTATGTAAATCTGTCAAGGTTACCCCATCTACAGCCATCGACTGATCACGGAAGCATGTTTTAAACACATTTTTTTTGGAATAAGCCCCTGCATGTAGGAACTGGAGGCAGAATGACAGTATTTTTTTTTATGTACTTTTGTATTTAATCAGTTATGTCTCTCATTGTGTGTGCTACTAGGTTTAGGGATAACTTTTCAATCTTGCCAGTCTTCATAGGTTACCAAATGGGTTTCAAGCAATGACCTCTATTTTCCATATCTCTTATGTATTGCAGGAGTAGTTCAAACTACCACGAGGTGTTTTGGTTGGGATTGACTTACGCCAGTCCCTCAGAGGGCTTTACTTGGAGTGACGGCTCTCCGGTGAGTACTTTGATGTAATATATGCTCTTCAGACTTTATCCTGCATTTTTTGAGGCTATAAGTTTATGTGATCATTTTCCTAGGATTGTTCATCATGATAGCTGCAGACATTTTTCTCTTTATATCTACAGATATAAAGGAGAGGGGGAGAGGGAGAAGAATGCTTCTTCTTGTATTATGGGTCCATTTCTGCCCCCATTTACCATATTTTTTGAAACATAAGACAAAACCTCCCTCCCTCCCCCCAAGTGGGGTGTGTGTGTGTGGAAATGAGAGTGCATCTTCTGGTCTGAAAGCATGGTGTGACAGAACATTTTACTATACTGGTGCTATTTGGTTCAGAATTTTTTTTCTTGATTCCCTGCTTTAAAAACTGGGTCTGTCTTCTAGTCTGAAAAATACAGCTATTATCCTTATCTCCCACTTCCAACTTTTCCAGCGTGGTTGACTGAATGTGGAAAAGCTAGAATGAAAACACACATCCCTGTATTTATATAGCATTGTTTTCAATCCAAGATGCAGAGAGTTGAGAGTCTTGAACCCTGAGCATTTTACAGCCTCTCATCAATCAGCAGATCTGGCTGCAAGTTTTGATGCCCTGGCCCCAGTTGGTGATGTTTGGCAGCTCCAGTTGCCACCGGAAGTGCCGTGGTGCAATTTCCAGTCTATCTTTGTTCACAACCCACTCGCACAATGCCCAGCCCAAAGCCCTGTGGGCAGTGATGACAACATTGAAACCTTCATAAACCCACTGTTTCAAATCAATTCCTTCCTACCCCCAGTAATCCCCTGAGATAGAGGATTTCCAAGGACGTAAGGAGACCGCCAAATGCTTTGATCATTGAGGCACCAGGACCCTGGGATCTCAGGCCTCCATTTGTTTCCACTGTTCTTTGTTGTAGAGTAGGAAGCTCAGTTACGGATGTCTCACAGGTCCTGTTCTTAAAGGACTTGTAAGGAGGATTCCTGTGTTTTCTTATAAAGAGAAAGCTCATAAGAGCATCTGGAAAGAATGTCTCTTAAGAATAGGTTATAACAGTGCACTGAGCCCCGGTGGTGTAGTGGTTGAGTGCGGGACTGCGGCCTACAGGGCTGACGGTTCAAATGCAGCAGCAGCTCTCCAGGAGCAAGACTGGGCTTCCTGCTTCCACCAGGGTAGTGATGCCGCAAATAAAAGAATAGCTTGTAAATTTAGTAACTCCCCAAACAGAGGAGTGGAAGATTTTTGCCAGGTTTTTCCTGCATAGAATTCCTAGTCCTGAATCCATGCTATAGAGTGAGAGTAAAGTCAAGCCTCTGATAGCTGCATTCTCTGTTCAATGTCAAAAGTTTGGATGTGATCACACACTTTGCATTTAAACAAAGCTGTTTGGCACAGACAAGTCAACGGGCATGTGTGACAGCGCGTCTTTCCCTTCCCTGTTTGGGTCGATGAGTGACATCAGTCTGATGGCGATGGAATGTCTCTGATACAGGTTTCGTACGAGCATTGGGCTTATGGAGAACCGAATAATTATCAAAACATTGAATTTTGTGGTGAGTTGAAAGGAGACCCGAGCATGTCCTGGAACGATATCAACTGTGAGCATCTTAACAACTGGATCTGCCAGATTAAAAAAGGTACGGAGACTGTTTCTTGCCTTTTGCTTGCGTCGGAGACGGAAACTCTTGGCGCGCCAAGGCCGTCCCTCTCTTCGTGAAACCAAACACAAAATAAAGAAAAAAAGAATACAAAGAAGGGAACTGTCAGGGGCTGTCACTTCACCAGATAAGAATGAAGTTCCTGAGTGCAGACAGATAAATACTCCAAAGGAACAGAGGGTCAAAGGTCACCCGGGAGTCCGGGATGATGGTCACGTCCTCCTGAATCGTTCCCATGAGCAGAGATCCTGGCTAGGGTTCTAGAGTGACCAGAGGGACTGGGAACAGGAGGGTGTGCACCACTTGGTAAGCAGAGCACCAGAGAGGCAATAAAACAACCACAACTCCCTGAATTTCTCACCTTCTCACCTTCTGCCTAAGTAATCATCAAGGAAGGGACAGTTTCCCTGAATCTGAGAGTCTATATATGAACTACTAATCAGGCTCAACACAGAGAACAGGCATCATTTTTAAGCCCTTGATATGATTAGACTTGGTGTAGTGGGCAAGAGCTATGAGCCTCAAGGTTCACAGTTCAAAACCACCAGTTCTCCCATAGGAGACAGCCGAGGCTTTCTGCTCCTTTAAAGAGTCATAGCCTTGGAAACCCGAAGGGGCGGTTTTGAACAGCCCTCGGGAGTCAGAATGGGACAGTGGACCCGACCCGTCAGCACAGCCAAAGAGGCCCCATAATGAAGAGTTTTAGGGCCCAAAGATCCGGACCCTGAGGTTGAGCTAGATACAAGTAGTTGATAGTTAGGTCGATCGGGCAACGGAGAAGCCCGCAAATAGAAAGATGAGGAAGGAAGAAGGAAATCAGCACTTCGACTCTGAAACACAGGAGTTTTCTTCAACTCTCAAACACAACTCACAAACACCAGGCCTCTTCCAGCAGAGATCAGAGGGACGGCACTGCCCTCCTGTGGTCACCGGCCGCGGCTGCACTCTAGGGCCCGGGACTGCCTTGGGCTCCTACTCTCCAAGGCCGCACTTTCCTGGCTCTTTCTGCCCTCAGAGCAGGGTTTTCAAAGTGCTTTCCTTGGATCGGTGGTTGGTTGGGTGGGTGTCGTCGTCGTGCCACCTCTGACTCACAGAAAGGGCGCCAAGTCTGCACATGGTTCTCCGAGTTTCCAATGACCAGTCTAGCTTTTATAGTTTTAGTCACTATACGCCACAAAAATTAAAACCTAGATTCGTGGCGACGGTTCCGACACCAGGGACCTGACAGGACAGAGTAGAACGGGTCCTTGTGGCTTTCGGAGGCTTGGACATCTCTAGAGCAGCGGGAAGCCTTCTCTTTCTCCTGCTGAGCGACTGGCCGGGGTTTCCAGCTGCTGATCTGGAAGGTGAGCAAGCCCATCTGAAATGCACCGTGCCACCAGCGAGACTTGCCCTCAAACGCAAAGCGAAACGCGCTGCCGCCCTTCACCCGGTGGAGCAGGTTGAAGCGGCTGCCTCTGTGAGTTTCAGAGACTATACCGCTCGCCATTCTCTCCCCGACCGGTTTTGAACTGCCAACCTCGTGGTGAATAGCCAAATGCTTAACCACCCTTCCACAGGATGTTAAGTACACTAGACCAGCGAGTTGCGACCCCGTTGGGGCTCACACGATCCTTTCACAGGGATCGCCGGATTTATAACAGTAGCAAGATGACAGCAATAAAATAGCTACGAAAAGTACTTTATGGTTGGGGGAGCTCACCACAACATGAGGAGACGTACGAAAGGATCACGGCTTGAGGAAGGTTGAGAACCATCGCACTACACGGAAACACTAGAGAGCGTGAACCTTTGAAAAATCAGATTCCCACGAAGTCCAGATGAACTACTCGGAAAGAAGAAAGAAAACAAAATGTTACCTTTCATTCTTATTAAAACATGTGGTTAATACCAATGAGATCCTTTGATGAAATAGTTCACGTTTTGCAGATGAACGATCTATCTTTAAAACGTTCAAGTCGTGGAATTTACAATAATTTCACAGATACTTAAATAATGCCACGGTGCACATATTGATCTCACATGTTCCTGCACTAGTTTAAAGCTCTTATCCACTCCTTTGGCAGTTGACAAAAGGAGGACAGATGACATCTGAACTGAGGCATCCTGATTTCAAAACGGATCTTCTTTTCTTTCCTTCCGAGTTGTTTCTGGACAGCAGAAGTCCC
>PVJH01014246.1:0-57593 GCA_004026705.1 Nesogale talazaci
GATGTGAACCGTGACTAACGAGTAAAGTGGCCCTGAGCTAAATGAGAAAAGCTTTTGTGCAGAGCGTAGTCACAGGTGGAGACCTAGAGCACGGACATGTTGTCATGGAGCTGCCTGCTGACATCCAAGTGAAGAACTCATATAGACCAGCCAAAGCCAGAGCAATGAGGCCAAGGTCTAATGGAGGTAAAGTTCTTTTTTTTTTTTTTTTTTTGGGCATCACTGCCCTCCAGTGGTGGGAGTAGTAGGAGGCCCAGCCCCACTGCTGGAATTGAAGGAGGTAAAGTTCTTAACAAGCTGCAATTTTTTGTTAAGAAAAGACTCGATGAAATCACAACGTGGAGGGAAGGGAGGGGCAACTGATCACCGTGATCTACCTACAAGCCCCTGGGGGGGGGGGGGGGGGGGGGATGGACAGCAGAAAAGTGGGTAAAGGGAGACAGAGGTCAGTATAAGACGTGAGCAAGTAATAATGTTATAAATTATCAAGGGTTCAGGAGGGCAGGAGGGGGAAAAGGAAGCTGATACCAAGGGCTCAAGTAGAAAGAAAATGAAGGCAACAAATACACAAACGTGCTTGAGACGATGGCTGGATGGATTGTGATAAGGGCTGTACAAGCTCCCAATAAAGTTTTTTTGTTTTTTTTTTTTTAAGAAAGAAGAGAAATCACCATGTGATGATCAACAGAAAGGGAGGACTAGTGTCTGCGGTCCTCCAGAGAGCTAAGGGCAGGGAAATGATGAGGGCTCGCCCGATGACAAGGGTACTAGAAAAACGCAGAGGCCTAGAAAGTAACGTCAGGTGCCCCCGGGCGGAGGAGTGACCCTTTTGCCATTCTGCTGATTAGAATGGGAGGGACTGAGGGTTAACCCTCGGATTTCCAAACCAGGTGCTCCTCAGTGGCGGTGGCGAGCAGTCGATGAGCGTCGAGGAGACGAAAAGTCTGCTTGCAGTGAGCTCAGAGAGAACGGTAATCGTGCCCACGAGAAAAGCGGCCATGTTTAAAAGACAGCCGCAAGTGTTGGCAAACGTGGGGTGATTGGAACCCCCTCGCGCAGCGCTGGTGGGAAAGCAGGATAGGGCAGCCTCCTTGGAGAACAGGGACTTCCAGCAGTGTGGGTTGCCATGAGCCCCAGCAGTTCCACGCCTAGACACTCACCCACAGAAGTAAGCCCTGCCCACACCAACACGGGTCCACATATGTCCGCGGTATCCTTAATCCCCAAATATCCTCCAACTGACGAATACGTGAAAATGTGTAACCATAAACGGAATATTATTTGGTCAAAGTAAAAATAAAGAAGCGCCGGCTTGTCCTCCAACACGGATGGACCTTGGACACAGTGTGCCACATCAGAGCAGCCAGACACGGGTGACGTGTCGTGCGGTTTCCTTTCTGTGAAATGTCCCAGACAGTCAGATCCAAAGAGAGAGTAGGTTGGCAGTTGGTGGCCAGGAACTGAGTGGAGGGAGAAGGGGAAGTGCCTGCCACTGAGTACAAGGTTTCCCTTTGGGTTGATGAGCATGTTCAGAAATTAGATGTTGATGAAGGCTCACAACTCTGAATGCGCGAGGGTGTTCACAAAGTTCATAGAAATGCAATGAAAAGACAATGGCGTCCCCCTCACCTAAAGACCCCTAAGCTGTATGATTTGATTGGATGATTTTATTTTAGATGACTAATAATCTCAATTTTCAAAGAACAAATTAGTTACACTATAAAACTGGGAACTAAAAAAATAAAATAAAAATTGGGGGCTGAGCCCTGGTGGCATAGTGGTTGTGTGCAGGACTGCAGCCCACTGGGATGGAGGTTCAATTCCAACTCACAGGAGCAAAGGCTGGGCCTCCTACTCCCACCACCAGAGGGCAGTGATGCCAAAAAAAAAAAACTAAAAAAAAAATTGGGACCGTATCAAACTTTTAAAGACTGAGAAATTAAAATCCATTGGCCTGTCTTTTAAAAAAATAAAGAGAATAGGAAGAAAATGAAAATGGTAAGTATGGACAGCTCTTTCAAGAAGTTTCACTCTGAGAGAAAGACTGTTCATACTCCCCACTGCCCCAGAGAGGGCAGCTTCATCAAGTCAAAGGCTGCTTTATTTCATCTCTATCTATTGTCCAAGAGGTAGCCACAGACTGGATATCAGTAAATATCGAATGAAAACATACAAAGGTTTTTCTTCAGCATGACTCTGATAACAGGAAGAGAAATGGCACAGCTAGATTATCCTCACATGTACAATATAAGGTGACCCATTCACTGTCTGGTTTTGGCACAAGAGACTCCATTTTGAGGCGTAGCGCCTCCATTTTACCTCTCAAGAGCTCACTCCTGCTAAACCCTCCCTGTGCCTACTCGCAAATTCCTGAAACCCTTTGTACTCGGAATCAAGGTGCTTGCCTGTTTCCCCCGTGACTTTTAGATAGATTTAACGACCATCTCCCTTACGAACCCCAGCTGTGTGGGCATTCCCTTGTTTGAAGATTAACACCTGCGCCATCAAGGGGGTATAAAAACTTTTCCTTTTGCCTTGGCGTGGCTTCCTCAGCTCACACTCCCTTGAGTTGCTGAAGTCGCCCGCAAGCCCTCCCATAGAGCCTGCCCTAACCTCTGAATTGGCCTCTGACATTACTTCGTGGCCGAACTATCACCATTTCACAGGGGGAAAAGCAAAACAACAGCACAAAAAGCAACTAACAAGCAATCTAATAGTATAATCTGTAAAACAGGCATAACAATGTGTACCGCTTAAGACTATTATTGCAAGGTTAAGTGAGAAGATGATCGCAAGTTGCATAACTTAATGTTCAACAAATAGAGAATTGTCAGCAAATGATATTTATGTACAGAGTAAATGGTTTTTATTTACAAAGGTTTTTATTTATACCCTACTTTGTTCCTAAATAATTTACAGTAGAGAGTATACCATTTTTCTCCTCACTTTGACAGATTCCAAAATACAGCCCCTTTGCCTTTCCTGCCTCTGATGTGTATGCATTCCCCAGCTGCATTGCAAGAGCAACCCCAGAACAACCCATCAGCACCTTTTCAAAGGAACTTGACTTTCCCTCTCCTGGGAGGTGAGTGATTTTTTGGTGGTGAGAAAAAATGAAGCCAAAGAGTACAAGTGTTGTGAACTAGCTTGTCTTCCCTTTATCTTTCCTTTATTAAAGGAAGGAACCAGAGATGGGAAAGGGGAACTTTGTTGATCTGTCACACCCCTTGTGTTCCCAGGATTCTATGAAAGCAAGATGTTATTTGTCAGATAGGAACCTAACCCTTTACTGCTATCAAAAAGATCACTTCCCGGCAAGGGACACTGCTCTCTTTTTTTTTTTTTTTTTAAGACATCACTGCCCTCAGGTGGTGGGAGTAGGAGGCCCAACCTTTGCTCCCGTGGAGCTGGAATTGAACCTCCATCCCAGTGGACCGCAGTCCCGCGCACAGCCACTAAGCCACCCGGGACTCAGCCCGGGACACTGCTCTCTCATCCTTATAGGCTCCCAGCCTTTGTCCCTGAAATCAGTCAGGAGCCGCGTGAGAAACATAGCATCATCTTTCCCCTCCTTTCACTGAGCCAGCCTTGCACGTGCACGTGGTCTGGGCAAGAGCATGCATTTCCATCTTGTCAGAGGGCAAGATCAAAAAGTAAGACTGCATCTTTCTGCCCCTGCTACCCTCCAGGCCCTACTGTCACTTGGCAGCCCCCTGAGCTCCCCCCCACCCCACCCCCCGCCAAATCTGTTTCACATCTTTCTCTTCACCCCAGAGATAAGGCAAAGGACCTTTCCTCCACAGCAGTTTCTTCCACGGAAGACACTCGGGCACGATTTCAGCACTTCACGGCCAGTGTCAGAGTCTTCTGGCTTCTCACTTCACAAAGGGATCCTGCATCTGCTGTGACTGGGGGTGGAAATGGGTTCCTTTAAATGGCCTTTCCCTTGATTCTTTGGAAAAACAATTTGATCTTCCCCTTATGTCCTGAGCAGTTATCTTTGCCCTTGTTTTCTACCCCAGAGAGACTGTTCCTTTTGCCCAAGTCTCTGACTTGTTAACATTTCCTGGGTATGCTGTAAACAACTTAATTTGATGCTTTTTGTCTGGTCTGAGGGATGCATCCTGCCTGTGATTGGGGTGCACCTTGGGCCACAGGTTATGCAGGTGAAGTGCATAACTTCATCTAGACTATGCAAATGAAATGTCTATAGCCCACAATGCAAATAATATGCCTATGGCCTACTGAGAGGGGACTGGTCAGTTTGTGACTGGTGGAAGAATCATGCCTTGAAATTGAGCAGCTAAAAGCACCCAAACCCACCGAAGTTTCAGAGAGAGAGAGAAGCTGAGGAGGAAAGAGAAGAGAGAGGGAAGACAAGGAATAGCTGAAGAAGAGTTGTGACACAAGTCAAACAAGGACTATGAACACTAAACAACAACAACCACACACACACCAAATGGCCAAACTCACAGCCAATGAATAAATGCCAACTTACGGCAAACATATGGGCCCATCCACGCGGTAGCATGTCTCAGGATTGCATTCCATTTTATGACCCACAAAAAGAAAAGTTGCTGAGATCAAATCCTCAAGAATTTGAGGTGTATTCTGTAGATTAAAAAACACACTCCTAGGGCTGAGCCCCGGTGGCGTAGTGGTTGTGCGCGGGACTGCGGCCCCCTGGGACGGAGGTTCAATTCCAGCAGCAAGACTGGGCCTCCTACTCCCACCACCGGAGAGCAGTGATGCCCCCTCCAAAAAAAAAAAAAAAACCACACACACTCTTTGTTCAAATCCAAGAGCAAGGCTGGGCTTCCTACTCCCACCAGGGCAGTGATGCCAAAAAAAAAAAAAAGCACTCCTTGCTGATGGGAATGTACAGCACAATGCTAAACATTGTTGGCAGTTCCTCATAAAGTTAAACATGAGTCACCGTATGACCCAGCACTTCCACTTCTAGTCATAGAACTGGGAGATGGGAAAATGTATGTCCACACAAAAACTTGTACGTCGACCTTTACAACTGCTTTACTCATCTTAGTGAGAAAGCAGACGCAATCCAAATGTTCATCAACTGCTAAGTTGATGAATGATTTTTAAAATAGCTTATCCATACAGTTGAACATCATTCAACCATAAAGAAAAAGGAAGGCCTCATCTGTGTTGCTATACGCCTTGAGAACATTAGGCGAAGACCCTAGTCTATGATTTTGTTTATGTGAAGCATCCCAAGTAGGCAAACGTTTGGAGCCAGAGGCACTGTGGTGGCACAGCACTAAGTCTGTGCCTGGGACTGGGTAACTGAAAGTCAGCTGCCTCCCACTCCACACCAGAAAGAAGGGGCAGTCTGCTGCGTGATGGTTGCAGGGTGGAAAACTCTGCTTCCCACTTTGTGTCGGAGGTCTCTGTGAACCAGAATAGACTCCACGGCAGTGGGTTTTGGGTTTTATAGACACAGAAAATACATTAGCGGTTGCCTGGAGCTGGGAGGGCAGGAAGGAAATAGGGAGTGGCAGCTGCTGGGTACTTGATGTCTTTATGAAGCAAAGAATAGGTTTAAGTTTGGCTGTGGTGACAGTTGCAGAACTCTGAGTATACAAAGACCAACATTTAAATGTACCCCTTAGATGGGTGACTGTATAGGACTATAGCCCAGTAAAGGGTCCCTGGTGGCGGGGTGGGTGCTTGTTGGACTGCTCACCACAAGATCAGCAGTTTGAGGTCACCCACCCCCAGGAGAAGAGATCCAGTCTCAGAAACCCCACAGAAGCAGTTCTAAAGTGAAGTTGTTGCTTTTTCCTAAGAGAAAGAAAGATTTGCTGGAATCACATTGTTGAATGCCATGCTAAAGCATTTGAAATTGATTCTTAGGGAAGCAAAGGAGCAGCCACAGATGGAAAGGAGCGTGCTGGATGGTTAGAACCATGCCTGCCACGTGCTCAGGAAGCCACAGAGACTGATGTATTTGTTTTAGGAAGATTGCTCAGGCGGTAATCCAGAGAATGGGTCCTGGGTGTGGGCTGAGCCTGAAGGCACCATCGGTTGAGAGAGACTTGAGATGGTTTTAATTCAAGCAAGAACTGATGAAAGCCAGAACTGGGGCATATCATTTCAGGGAGGCAATTTGTTGGAAGGACTCTATCTTGCCTTCATTTTTTCCTGGACAGGAATGGAAGTTCAAGAAGTCAGGCCTCGCGTCATGAAGAGCATGTGCAGAATATCCGTCGATTTCACGAATCCCTGCACCGGGGCGATGCGGTCCCAGCGAGTGATGACAAAGTGACCCCGTTGCCCTTGTCCTCCAACGCCTCCCTCCTGACTTCGCTCAGGTGAGGGCCCTGCTGCAATCCGAGTGGGCAGTGGCTGCTCACCACAAGGTTAACAGCTTGAACCCACCAGTCCCTCCAGGGAGAAAGATGAGGCTTTCTGCTTTCAGCCCGGGAAACCTCAAGAAGCAGTTCTCTTCTACCCCGTGGGGTCGTTAGGGGTCAGAATGAACTCTGGCAGTGGGAGCAAGTTAGGGCATAGAGCCTCACATCGACGAGGCAGTTGGAGGTGGGGGGTGGGTTCCTTTTTGCAAAGGACTCTGTCACTGGTTCTATAACTACAGGACTTCAGGAGGCTCACCAAAACTTTAATAACCACCCGCACCTCTATCTGGCCTCACATACACTTGATAGCCTTCCAGCAATGTGCGCCCAACTCAGCTGCAGGAATTATTGACCTTCTGATTGCTGAGACCCACCTTCACAGGTCTAGAGGGTCCCGAACAGTCCACAGTGAGTGAAATCCTCAGGTGCTCATGGTCAGGTTAGGGGAATGGAACCAGCCCCTCATGAGGAAATTAGGGGTCATCTAAGATGAGGCTTGATGGTGATGCCAAGAGTGATGGAGTCGAGGGAGAAGTGGCCCAATGATTGGGTTGATAGACTTTTTTTTTTTGATAGACTTTTTAAACCTTTTTGCTTTTTGTTGTTTTGGGGGGCGGGGGGCATCACTGCCCTGGTGGGAGTAGGAAACCCAGCCTTGCTCCTGGAGAGTTGCTGCTGGATTTGAACCACCAACCCTGTGGGCTGCAGTCCTCCACACAACCACTACACCACTGGGGCCCAGCCGATAGACTTCTTTTTTTTTTTTTTTTTTGTGGGCATCACTGCCTCTGATCCGATAGACTTCTTAAAAGGAGAAATAGGAGCCACACATTAAAAGGTGAATAAACTCAGGACAGAGCAGTCAGGGCTTGAACTTGGGTTCCAGCATGAGCAGAGACAAGAGGCCAGAGTGAACCCCTATGAGCCTCCTTCGCTGCCATGACAGTCATCCATTCCGACTCATCACGACTCGAAACCCAGGCACTCTCCTGGAGAAAGCGTGGAATTTTGAGTCCCAAATTGAGAGGGTCTGCACACAGCTATTTACCCCACACATGTCATTTGAAGTTTCTGTTTCAGAAGTTCTTTGTAAATAATAATTGCTGATGTAATCTTAGGAATCCTGTGTCTTGTTTACGAATCGGTTGCTAACTGCAGGGTCAGTAGTTTAAAACTACCAGCCACTCCTTGAGAGAAAGACTGGGCTGTTCTACTCCTGCAAAGAAGAGAAGCACAGCCTTGGACCCTCACGTGGGCATGTCTGCCCTATCCTGTCTAGGGTCCTAGGGCATCAGCATTGACTCCACGGTAGAAAGTTTGTTTTGGAGGGTTTGGATTTCACCTGGTTGGCTGAGAATTGTACAAGATACTGTATATGAGGCATGACGTGTGTAAGCCTGTGTAACTGAAGGTGATAGTGTCCTTGGAGAACAAAAAGAATAAATTAGCCCCATTAAGCACTTATGTCCCCTTCTCCATTCACCATTCAAACAGTGCTAGGTACAGCTGATGCAAAGGAACCCACCCAAAGCCTGCAGTGTACCAGGGGAAACCAATCCCAAACCAACAGCTGATGGAAGTGAAGAGTGGACGAAGAAGTGGAAGCCCAGAGGAGGTTTAGAAGGTCAGGGAAGGCTTCTGGCTAGAAGAAGCTTCATGCTTAAAGGATCAGGAATGGTGATAGGGTAGAAAAGGACACTTATTCTAGAAGTGGGACCTCATCCTATCAGAACAGGGGGAGTAAAGTGGAAACGGTTCCCTAAAGGAGGGGGTATTTTTGCCGGACATCCCAAGAGCCAGACAGAGTGCGGAAAGTTGTCCCTGACAGCAGGTTGTGAGCAGAGGTATAAAGCCACAATTGGTGGGTTGGAGGTCGGCGGGCCTGACATTACTAGACTAAGTGAGAGTTACTAAAATCCTGGCCCCGGTAGTGTCGGGGACCATTGAAGAGGCGTGTGGCCCGGGTGATGGATCCCTTGTGCTCTTCCCCCTTCTCTGACAGGAGGAACCTGAGTGAGCTCGATCAGATTCAGCAGTACTTCAGCCAGAAGCTCACCCAACCTTTCTTGCCCCTCGCCCCTCCGACTCATCCCACCGTCTTGCAGTGCCAGGAGAGCCCTCCGGGACCGGGAGCCAAGAGCCTCGACCCTGAGAGCCAGTGCATCCTGGAGAAATCGAATAACCTGGTGTCGCAAGTCAGCTCCTTGATCACAGGTATGGCGCAGGACCCTTCTTGCTGAGTCATCAGATGCCGTTCTTCCTGTGACACAGGGAAGTCTTTCACCGTCTTCCTTCTAACCAAAGGTACATAGTACGGGAAGCTGGGCAAGGGAAAAGAGACACAAAGGAGAGACGAGAGCCCTGGGTCCTGCCTGGGTTTCTGACTTAGACTTGCTAAAAACTCAGAAGGTGCCCTTTCGCTGCTGGAGCATCGTCTTCTCCAACCAGAAAGTGAGAGAGAGGGTTCTGAATGGTTCCTCACTATCAGTTCATAAGCTGGTGGCCCCCAGTGTTTAAGAAGTCGACTGCAAATACATTTAAAATACTTCTCTGCAGAACCCAGACATCCGCCCTGATTCTGAATTTCAGTAGTCCAGTGTCCACTCCTTGAGAAGCACCGCAAGTCAGTGGTGCTCATTTTGGTTGAATGGGGGAATTATTTAGGGAGTTTGTTAAAATCGGATGCCCCTGCTGTATCAGAGATGATTGCATCTGCATCTCTGGGAATGGGCCCTCCTTCACCCTACTGAATCAGAATCTAGCGTGCAGACTGATCAAGGAAGCTCTAAAGAACATTGGGAGATCATCTAGAACAACTTATTTCACCTTTACTTGCCTTTCTAGCAGAAAGGGTAGTTTCCCTGAGCCCTGGTGGCGCAGTGGTGGTGTGCAGGACTATGGCCCACAGGGTTGGCGGTTCAAATACAGCAGCAGCTCTCCAGGAGCAAGGCTGGACCTCCTACTCCCACCAGGGCAGTGATACCATACCAAAAAGGAAAAAAAAAAAGGAAAGGAAAGAAAGGGTCGTTTTCACACAGGGATGAGTAAGTTCCTTTTCTCTGTCTGGGGTAAGGGAGTAGGGTACTACGATGTGGTGCAAACCTTTCTATGCTCACATCTATCTTGTTGGTATTTGGGGCTCCAGTTCCTCAACTGTACTCAGTCAGCTCTTTATTGAGCACTGTCCTCTGTGGGAGAACAAGGCAGGCTTTATTTCTGTCTTCCTCAGACTGACATTCTTTAATGAGTCCAACAAACTTTCTCCCCCTCCCGCCCCCAAAAGAAAATAGAAGAGCGAAACAGGGAGGCTTGTTTGGAGTCTTAAGAGGTGATGGTTGGGATAGGAACCCAGATGGATTCACTCCAAACCCCCGTCCTTTCCAGCACACCGTGTCACCTCCATCTCCCCTGCCACCTCCCCTGCCTTTAGCCTTTGGGAGATAGCTATTTCCTGACTTTTCTTCCCCACGTAAAGTAGCTTCAACCATTGTCATCACATAGGTAAATAAGTGTCTTCTCGTTTTGGTTTTTAATATAGGTAATTACTGAAGTAACTGGAAGCTTGACCATGCCCGCCGCGACTCCCAGCTCCTGAGAAACGCGGAGTGTGAGCAGAGAGTCTCTGAAAGCGTTTGCACAGATGTACCCACAATGACACGTAGATTAGATTTTGGCCCTCGGAAATTAGAATAAAGTGCTAGAAATTACACTGTTTTGAATGTAGTGTCGCTGACTCTTTGGGTGGCCTAACTCTCTTTAAGGTTTGTTCCAGGTCTCGGCTGTCTCTGCAGCGAGAGGCTCTTGTGGGCAGCGTGAGTGATCTGTGGCCCTGCCTCATAGTAAGCGCGCTGTCTGTTGCTGTTCAGATCTGCAGACGCTCACCAGGAATTCTCAAGCGTCTCTGAGTCCTCACCGCGGCAGAAGTAGCAGCAGAGAAGCCAGCACCCTCCTCGACACTCAGGACACGGAGGCCCCACGAGTACGAAGCAGGACTCCAGACCTCCCACTGGCCAGGCCTCTAGATGGAGACCCGAATTCCCCACCCCCTCTTACCGTGGAAGAGATTTCAAGTGGGAAAGGAATACTCCCTGAGCCTCAGGGACACACAGCACCTCAGAGCGGTGCCGAAGCCCTGGTGTTTCCCAGCACGCAGAGCAGCGCAGGTGCTGAGGCAGGCCAGGCCGGCAGTGAGGACGATTACGAGGAAGACGTCATCGAGCCCAGGACTCTGAATGAGATCACCACCGTAACGGACAAAACTAGCCCTTGGTCGAGTTTCATGTCAGACACAAGCGAGGGCATCGGTCTTCAGGCGAAGGAAGTGCAGCGAGATAGCCCCTCTTGTCCATCGTCAGAGTCCAGCCCAGGAAGGGGGGCTCACACCCACCTGTCTAGACAGGGTTCTCCTAGGCAACGGTGTGCCCCTGGTGAGGGCGGCACCTCCGAGGGTAGGCGTGAAGAGCCTGCCTCAGCACACCCTCGGCGCCTCGCTGGCCTGACACGGGCAGCTGCTCCAGCAAGCCCTGCTTTTGTCGGCTGGAGCTCCAGGGCAGGTGAGGAGGAGGAGACGGAGGCGGCCTCCAGTGAGCTGAGCGACTCTTCTGAGAGCTCCGAGAAGCTCTCTGGTCACCGAGCCTCCCACACCAGAGGAGAGAGCCTGAAGTACCCGCTCCTCAGCCATCCTGACAGCAAGCAGAAGCAAGCAACAACCGGGTCAGAGGCTTCCACGAGGCAGCGCCTCCTCCTGTATCCTTTGCTGTTTCCCCCAGGGGGCCCCACGAGCCATCACTAGTCTTGGGGATGCTGGTGGTTAGACTCACTTAGCCTGGCACGAGCAGTAGCACCCTCAGGTAATGTTCAGGGGGGCATGGGAAAATCCTCCCTTTAGAAGACTCACCTGCAGGGACAAGGTGCTCACAATTGTACCTTAGTACCAGCCTTCTGAAGCATGGAAAAGACCCTCCCTGGTGAGGCTGTCCTGCTAGCTGCAAGGTCAGCAGTTCGAAACCACCAGCCGCTCTTCAGGGGAAAGATGAGGCTTTCTATTCCTATAAAGGGTTACAGTCTTTTTTTTTTTTTAATCATTTTACTGGAGGCTCAGACAACTCTTATCACAATCCACACTATGTCCATGGTGTCGAGCACTTTTGTACATTTGATTCCTTCTTCGTTCTCAAAGGGTTACAGTCTTGCAAGCCCACGGGGGGCAGTTCTCCCTTATCCTGTACGATGGCTGGAAGTCCGTAGCAGCTTGGTAGCAGGGAGTGTGGCTTAGTTTGGGTTTCAAATATTGGTAGCACATTCACAAATCCAACCTAGCTGGATTCAATCTAATCACAACCTCAGCACGGCTCGAAATCTCCAGGGTAAAGCCATGCAACCTGGTTTAACAGTTCATCCTGATTGGACCCCTGCTGAGAAGTTGTCCGTCTGAATCTCCAGTTCCCCAAGGTCCTCAGGTGCTGCTTCTGTCGAGCTCACCTGGGGAGCCGGTTGAAATCCTACAGATTCTGATTCAGTCTCTCTGGGGTGGGTAGGAATACAAACACTTATCAAGCTGTCCAACTGGAATGGACACGTTCAAAGGCCCGATTAAAATAGAAATGGAGGACTTAGCAGGAATGAAAGTGCTGACTCACTGGGCATTTAGTCGGTGCCTGGGACTTACATGCACTTTCTGTTCAATTGCGGCAGCACATCCTGAGATAGCTTGTGTCATTTGCTCGGTACATGAAGAGACTAAGGCTTAGAGTTAGGTAACTCGGACTTGCTTATGTAACATCCATTTGTTCCATATTTTAGAGGAAATCAAAAGTATTGCTATAAAAGCAGCCTTTTACGAAACAAAAATGTGAAGTTATTATTTCAAACTGGTGGCCTGGTAGGTAACCACTCTGCCACCAGGGCTCCTTGCTGTTCTGTAAAGCACTTGGTGTTTTGTTTTGTTTTGTTTTTTGGATCGAGCACCTTCTCCACTAGACTTCAGGAAGTCTGCCTTCTGGATCTCTCTAGAGCCATCTCCTGATGACTTCTGGGACATTGGGCGTATGGTTTAGCCGCATGCGCTCTGCTTGTTCACCTGTGAAATGGAAGCTACCAGGCTACAGGCCCCTGGGTCAGACCTCTTGCCTTTTTCCTGTGGGCCTAACACCAGACTTACATAGAGACGTGGCTAGGATGTAGCCTGACCGATCACAGTGTTCCACTGCGAGAGAACAAAAATCATATGACTCACAAATGCCCTTCAGGTGTGACTCCTGCTGCAGAGCAGAGAAGCCTCAGGGTCAGGGTGTGGGCTCGGAGAGGATTACGTGGCGGTGGTGGCAGCACTGAAGGCAAGCGGCCCCCAGCTCTCTGCCGTGGCTTCTCTTCTTGCCACCATTGCCATCAGTCTACAGTCTGTGAGCACCGCAGGAGTTGTCACAGGCACTGAGTGCTCGCCACGCGTCAGACACCGTTCTACACTCTCCCACGTGTAAGCCAAGCTAGCCCTCAGAACAGTCGGTGCTGTTATTGTGTGCATTTTGCACACAGAGAAACTGAAGCAAAGGAAGCAAACTCTTCCTTTAGGAAGTGGCAGGCGTCTGGTCATTGGCGGAGCATTTGGGGTCAGCACTGGGTGGTTTGGGGTTCTTTTCGGAGAGGGAAGCTGAAGAGCTTAAAGGTGGAGCGAGAGGACGGCTGTGGCGCAGGACCTTAAAATAGCCTGACGAGAGTCCCCGTGCCGCAGACGCACCCATCACACCTCCCCCAGGGCCACCCTGCACTGTCTCCCCTGGCAGCTCTCACTCAAAGGGCGGGGGTCTTCTCTGCTAGGGACGCCAACTCGACCCCCATCACTATAACCAACGAGACGCTTCAACCAAGGCACGGAATAGCTGCATTTCATTCACCTGGTAGATCCGTATTAGGCTCTGAAGTCTTCAGAGGCTCTGCTCAAAAACCCCGCTCACACTCAGGGCCACGGAGCCTGTAGAGCAGGGCAGAACAGCCCGGTGCCTGTCAGGTTCCACGAGACTCGAAAGCCCTCTCCGCTCCCACAGTGGCTGGTCATTTGAACCCTCTGGCCCAGCGGTCGGCAGCCCAAGCCACAGCCTGTGACCCCACCGTGCTCCTCAACACAAAGTCATGGCTCTAAAGCAGAAAACCTGGTTTGAATCGGAACCATCCTTCGCGATTTTCTAAGATTGAACTGGAGCGGAAAATTAAACCGTCAAAAGGACCCCACCCCTCCGAGGCTCAGGCAGACTCTCCGTCTGCACCTGGGTGGATTGTGTGGCGCACCGGGTCGAGCCCACAGGGCATCAGGATCCCCAGGCCAAGTGCAAACTGGTACCCGCCTCCTGGGACCCCTGTCCCCATGAGTGCGCCTGCTCTGCCCACCAGCACCTGTGTTCATCGGTGCCACCCTCCTTTCCCTCACACTCTGGTCAGTTTGGAGCCAGCAGGTCATTCCATCCGTCCTGCCGCGCCCACCCCCCCCCCCGCCCCCCGGCCTGGTGAAGGGCCGTAAGGAAGGGAGAGCAGTAGCGAGGTGTCTGAAGATAACAGCTGCATCTCTGCACGCTGGAGAAGCGTAGGGACTGCTGAAGGAGACAAACCAAGGGCCACCTGAGACTTGATCCCCCAGCCTCATCCTGTGGTACAGATCGTGCTGTGGGACACCGGGGGAGGAGGGGTCACTGTGGGCTGGGATGAGGAGAATGCTTCCTGGAAGAGGCAGGACTCATGACCAGAATTACTCAGAAAAGTGAATGTCGACGACTGACCTCAGGGGGCACACCGGTCAGGCAGGGGAGGAACTTCTGGGCATATTTGTCCCTTAACGAGCCTTATAGCCCGGAGCCCATCGCGGTGCCCAACTTCTTCCTGCCTCACGAGCAGCTGGAGGCCTCCCTGCGGATGCTGTCGCACGCTGCAGCCCTGCCCGCACCAGCCGCAGCAGCTCAGGTAAGGGAACCGACACCGGGGCCGCCTCCAGAACCCTGTCTGTCCCTTTGGGAACAGTGGGTGCGGGCCAGAGAGCTGCCCTGAGCGCACCGTGGACTGGCCGCAAGAGCGAGCGCTCCTCAAGCTAGCTCCGAACACAGCAGCTTGTGGACCGAGCGAGCGGTGGGCAAAGGTCTCGGGGACAGGGAGGAAAAGCGAGCCTGCGAGAGCAGCAGCTGAGCCTGACGGTACTACGGAAAACCAAACAGCAGAAGCGTAGGAAGAGGAGGGGCGAGGGAGAGCACCCTGCGTGCAGCGGAGCCCCCACTGAGCAGAGGCAGGTGTGAGGGAGCGGGGCGGAGGCTTGTCCAGCCGAGCAGGAACTCAAAAGTACAAAACCGTAATTGTCTGAAAGACAGGCGGGGAGAGCGGAGCAGGGACTTAGCAAGCACGGATGGGTAAGATGTGAGCTTACCCTCTGGGTTAAAGGTACATGCCTGAGTTTTTTCTAAGGTGGACACCGGACTGTGGCCGGACAGGTTTTTTGTTGTTGTTTTATTTTTAACCTGTTTCCGAAGGTTCCTGGTAAATATTTGTTGACAATGCTATATGTCATGGCACTTTGAGTTTAAGTGAACACATCTTAGATCTGTCTGACCCAAGTGGAAAGAGATTTTGTGAGTGGCTTGTGATATCCTGCACCTGCCAGCCTCTGCAGAAAGAGAATGCCCTTTTTAGGTCATCAACATCAAGATTAGCAGAACTGCTGTTAGAAAGGGCAGCTTTAAAATTCAACGAGGGCTCTTGTCAAGGTTTGAAAATGGAGTCGCGTATGGCTCTCAGACTTGTGTATTTGCACCGTCTAAGCACCTCTGGTTTGAAGCTTGTTCAGGCATGTCCCACTCTTCACCGTCATCAGGCATCAGTTCTTCTGTCGCCTTTGCACCTGTCCCGCTGTCACAGGGTAGGAGGGGATTGGAAAGAGCCTGGCTTGATCAGGAGCCTTCATCCTGGGAGGCTCACCAGGTGTGCCGGTCCAGAGCAGGCTCTCTGAGGGGGCAGCATTTAAGCTGACACCTGAAAGAGGCGCTTACTTGGCGCTGCACTAAACACTTCCTATTGGCCCGCTAATTAATGTGTTGTCCAATGAGGTGAGGAGCCCTGGTGGCAGAGTGAGAGAAGTTGCTCACTGAAAGGTCATCGTGTGAACCACCAACCGCGCTTTGGGAGAAAGATGCGGCAGACTGTCCGCTGAGACCTCCCGCCTCGCAAACTAGGGCTCGGATCCGCTCTGTTGCGTCGGGTGGCTAAGAGGATCAACTCCATGGCAGTGGTTTTGACCCGTGAAATTCGTACCGCTGTGGACCCGGTTTTAAGTTGAGACACTCGAGAGAGAGGAAGGTTTATCTAACTCGCCACTGTCTCACGAGTGGCGAGGTCAGGACCCACCCTCACAGTCTGGTTGGGGAATCTCTGTTCCTGACCACTGTACAGCACCGAGGACGCGCCGTCTGTGAGGCCGCCGGAGAAGAGTATTCCAGGCAGAGATACCGCCAAGTGAGGCTGAAAGGGTGGGGCGTGATTAAGGGTCGGACAGGAACTTCGAGAATGATACTGTGAGGTAAAGGGAACCCAGATCACACCGGATGGAGGAAACCAGGGCAAGGGATTTAGACTCGAGAAGAAATGCAGAGTCACTTCTGGCTCATAAGTGACCCGAATAGGGTGGAACTGCTTGTGGGCTTCTGAGACTAACACTTTACAGCTGTAGGAAGGCCTCATCTATCTCCTGAGGAATGGATGGTAGTTTCAAACTGCGGACCCGCCAGCCCAGTGCATAACCCACTGTGTCCTCAGCACCCCCTTGTTCAGCACACAAGCCTTAGTACTCACCGTATGTTATCAACGCATGTAATTCCCCCAAACAACCCACTGAGATAGGGGTAGGCCACTCACTCCTGTTCCCCTTGAATAGATAAGGAAGCAGACCCAGAATTTCTACACAGACTTGCAGACTATTAGTATTTCTGTTCTTCATATACATAAAGGTTTAGTCACTAGCTTGGATCACCAAACCAGTAAGTGATGCCACAGAAATTTGGACCTTAAGACTTCAGACTCAAAAAAAAAAAAATCAGACCCACTGCTCTTCCATTCAACCACCTGAAAATCAGGGAATCTGGCTTATGGCTTATTTCTAGCCAGTTTGCCTGCTTTTTATGAAGCTTCAGTTTGTAATTAGGCTTCAACATGGTTTATGTGGTTTCCCAGAGTGCATTGTTCATAGATGGAAAGTATCTTAAGGGGTTGGGATTATAGTCCCAAAGAAGCTGTCAGACATGTGACCCTCCGCTCTCCCTCCGCTCTTCTTCCCCAGCAGCCTTTCGAAGACATCTCTTGTATTTGGTCCATAAGTCAATCAAAGGTCCCAGATATCTCCGTTTTTATCCAATATGTAAATTCTCTCCTAGGAAGAGCGTCCCAGTCCTCTTCCAGGAGGCTCTGCAGTCTGCCAGCCTTTCTTTCTCTTCTGGTTGTGGACCCAGCTCATCTTCGTCCTCTCTAGGTCTTCGCTCCCGTTGCCCACACATGCCTGTCAATCTGGATGCTAAGGTCCTGCCTCCGGGGTAGGCATCAGCACAGACCTAAGCCCCAGCCGACTCATTCTTACCTAATAGGGCAGTGGGGAGGATTGTCCGAAAGGGCCCTCTGGGTTCCCTGTCTGCCCTCCCAGCTTGTCCAGTGGGTGAAGTGTCAGCCCTGTCCCGCAGGAAGGAAGGGCTGTGAAACTCTTTGAACTGTCCTCCCTCCCTCGCCTGCCTGCACTTGTTTGTTTCTGCTTCACGCTGTGCCAGTTCCCAGGGGACGGGATGTCTCTGAACTATTAAAGGTGAGGTACAAAGCCTGAGACAGGGAGAAACATTGTCTTGATTCAGGGGCACGGGTAGTTTTGAGAAGATGGCAAATGCCAACGTTTTATGACCTTTTTTTTTCTCTTTTTTTGACTACAGCCTTTATTTTATTTACTTATTTTATTTTTCTTCTTTGTCTCCTGCTCTGGGGCTCCTCTCTCCCAGGGCTGCTGTTTCGGACTCCCTATGGGCTAAGAAGCCTGACTCGCCGTCACAGTTTGCCCAGAACTGGCTCGGTGTCAGCACGGAGATCCTAACAGAGCTGATCACCTAGCCTCCCTCGTTACTGATGCCTTATGTGTACGTGTAGGATACTAGCCAATATAGATAAAAAGCGTTAGTGGGGAAAACAATCGTCAGGTTTTTTTAAAGACATTTAAGTCAGAGTTTTGACTGCCTTTTACTTTGGGTTTCTTTGAGAGTAAGTGTGAAGTGCATTTGGGCAGGGGCACCTTACTCTCAGTCCTTGGGCTCTCAGTGTCTTAAAAGGGACCTCACTTTAAAGAGTGTATCACACAAAAATATATTTTTGTATTTACCACACACAGAGGAGCTCCAAAAAGGCCATGGAAGAATTAATTATCATTTTACTGCATTTTCCTACAAACCTCTCCACACACACACACCACAGTTTTGTTTTTTTGGGGGGGTGGGCATCACTGCCCTCTGGTGGGAGTGGGAAGTCCAGGTTTGCTCCTGGAGAGCTGCTGCTGGATTTGAACCGCCAAGCCAGTGGGCCGCAGTCCTGCACTCAACCACTATACCACCGGGACTCAGCCCTGGGCTTACTTTCTATAAAAAACTTCTTTTAGGGGCTGAGCCCCGGTGGCGTAGTGGTTGTGCATGGGACTGTGGCCCACTGGGTTGGAGGTTCAATTCCAGCTCCCAGGAGCAAAGGCTGGACCTCCTACACCCACCACCAGAGGGCAGTGATGCCTAAAAAAAAAAAAAAATTTTTTTAATTTTTTTTTATTTTTGGGCATCATTGCCCTTAGGTGGTGAAAAAAAAATTTTTTTAACTTCTTTTAGAATTTCATGTAGGGCTGAGCCCCAGTGGCATAGTGGTTGGGTTCAGGACTGCGGCCCGCAGGGTTGATGGTTCAAATCCAGCAGCAGCTCTCCAGGAACAAGGCTGGGCCTCTCACTCCCACCAGAGGGCAGTGATGCCAAAATAAAAAAAAATAAATAGAAAAGAAGAAGAATTTCATGTAATAGGAATCTGCCGGTAACTTAATTCTCTCAGCTTCAATTGTCTGGGAAAGAAATTTTTACTTTGCTTTCATCAGAAGATAGTTTGACATTCATAAAGAATTCTGAATGGATAGTTTCCTCTCTGTTAACGTTTTTTTTTAATCAAATCATTTTATTGGGGGGGGGGGGCCTGTTAACATTTTAAAGCTACTCGGCTGACTTCCATTGCTGCTGATGTGAGGCAGCACAGTCCTTTTGTCCTGAATATAATGACAGTGGTTTCTGGGGTCACTTTTAAGAATGTGTCTGTACATATATCCTTATATTCCTACAGAGAGTTGAGAGGTCGGTCCTGCCTCGATTGTCTCTCAGTAAGTGGTCAGACAGTCAGGGAGCATATGTGAATTTCTCACCTTGACTCCACAGTGTAGAGTCCACTGTGGCATCTTAATCTTAAAGGTGAAGACAGTAATCATCTTCTCTTCAAGGTTGGAGGTTAGGGAGGGTTACATTTATGGCTCGAGGCTAATGGATGAAGATTTAACTGTGTTAATGTTTTCTGTGGTCACGGTGTACATGGTTTACACTGTGAACAGGGTTTGCGTTCTTTTTTGCTTGTTTCATTGTTTGCATTCCTCAGAGGTCTCTTTGTCTCGGTTGTAGTATTGCTGTAACGAATACCACACATGGATAGCTTTAGCCAGCACATTTACTTCCTCACTGGTTGGGAGGCTAGACGACCTAATTCCAGGTTCCCTCTCCAGGGGAAAGTCCCACCACCATCTCAGAACCCTGTGTGTGCTCCCTACTCTGGGGAAAGATTCTGGTGTCTTTCGGCTTCTCTCCCAGCTTCCCCGATTCCAGGCGGCTTGTATCTTCCCCTCTGCTTGCTCATTGACTAACTTAACCTGCTCTTGCATGTCTCAAAAGAAATTGATGTCAACCACTCCCTACACTAATCTTGCCATGTGGCACAGCACAGAAAGCGTCTTCCCTAAAGCGATTATGACCCCAGCTGCCGGAGTAGGGTCGACAACATCTTTGTAGGGCGCCAGGGGAAAAGCCACCTCTCCTGTGTCCCTTTGTCAGACTGTGGCTGGCTGGTTGTTGCTGTGGTGCCGGGAGCCACGGCCCCCGTGCTTCAAACGCCAGCGGGGTCATCCAGGGTGCACATGTGTCAGCGGTGCCTCCAAACCAAGACAGACTAATACGGAGGACAGAGGTGGTCAGCTTCTGGGGGATTGGCCTAGTGGAACCTTAAGACCCCTGTGGAAGAGGTCTCTCCCTCAAATAGAGTCAACCCCTGGATGAGGCAAAACTTCGGGCTCTTTCCTTTGTTGATGTGGGAGACTCAAAATGAGGAAAAACAAAAAACAGCTGCAAACATCTATTAATACATTTGAATCAAATGGAACACATAAAAATCAATATATTAGGCACTAATGAGCCAAAATGGTTTTTCCTTCTGTATTTAGGGCAGTCATATGATTTCCTGTGCTGGGAGTAAAACTGAAAAGGAATGGCATCATGTTCCTCGTCATCCGTAAGGTCTGCCCTCTAGTCCATTGCTGTCTGTGATGGGGTAATATCATATGCATATGCAGAAGACCATGCAGCACAACTAGTGCCCAGATTTACACGTTATCCACTAAAGCCAATAATGAGGAAATTGAAACATTGTGTCAATTTCAGCCTGAAGTTGATCCAGCATACAGTCAAGATGCATGGATAATTAATTACTGGGGATCGGAACATGAGAGAGGAAAACAGAGGGAAGGACCAGTAGTTGGCAGATAAGGTCTTTGTGATAAAGACAGTGCTAGCGATCTCGTGATAGAATTGTGCAGGATCAACGGCTTCTTCGCTGCAAACACTCATTTTCAACGGCATGAAAGCTCCAGTTACACTCTTTGCCTTCCTGTTTCACAGCTTTTCACGGTCCGACACCCAGCTTGTCTGCCTTGGCTCCTTTGCCTACATATTTTTATCTCAATAACGTCAGTCACCGTCCATTTACATGGTCAGTCACACCTACCAGCTTTCCTCTTCCTACCCCTCTATGCCCCACACCCACAGCCAGTCCATTACAAAGGTCTGAGAGTTTTACACCCTGAAACTAGGAGCCCTGGCAAGCACAGTGGGTTAAGCATTGGGGCTGCTAACCACACGATTATCACCTCAACCCAGCAGCCACTCCAAGGGACAAAAATGGGGCTGTCTGCTCTCAGAAAGGTGGTTCCTCAGAAACCCTAAGAAACATTTCTTCTCTGCCCTTGAGGATTGCTGTGGAAGTTGAATCAGTGGCAGTGGGCAAAACGTTCTCCTCTTTCATCCACCGTCCACACCCGTCATCTTCCCCATGATCGTTTGTCATATTGATGGTGGTGGAGGTGCCTACCTCCGTACAGCACCCCCGTCTTGGCACAGCAGGATGCACCGCTGCCCATCCTACATCCAGTGCTGTTTGAGCTCATTGTTAAAGCCGCTGGAGCACGCTGTATTGTTTCAGCCTTCCTCTCTCCTGCTGACACGCTCCTTTTGCAAACACCATGTCCTCCCGGGACTGATCCAACTGATACTGTGTCCAAAGCATGTGTTATGAAATCCCCCTGCCATTTGTTCTCCAATCAGACGTTCTTCCCACTGCACCGTCAGGAACTGAGTCTTTAAAGTTCTGGAAACTCCGATATTCATCATCCACTTTTCAAACTTTGTGGTCAGGTGCTGCGTGGTCAGTTCTGACCCAGTGTACCACAAGACCGATCCCCGCCTGCCCCGATGCCGCCCTCCCCACTGCTAAGCTGGACAGCCAGTCAGGACGTCTCAGAGAGACCTCCCTCTTTCTTGCCGCCCTTCTGCTTTGCCAGGCACCGTGTCCTCTTCCAGGATCTGATCTCACCTGATCGCACCCCCAAAGCAGGTGAAGCTACGTCTCGCCATCCTTCGAAGAAGCACCCCGACAGCGTGTCCTCCCCAACAGGTCCATTTGTCATTCTGGGAGTCCGCGGTACTCTCCCACATTTCTTCCAGCAGCATTATTTAAACTCATTGACTCTTCTTTGGTCTCCCTCATTCAGTGTCCACCTTCCACATGTAGACGAGGTGATTAAAAATACCAGGACTTGGCTGAGCCCCGGTGGCGTAGTGGTTGTGCGCGGGACTGCGGCCCACTGGGATGGAGGTTCAATTCCCGCTCACAGGAGCAAAGGCTGGGCCTCCTACTCCCACCACCTGAGGGCAGTGATGCCCCCCCCCCAAAAAAAAAAAATACCAGGACTTGGCTCAGGCACCCAAGACCTTGCATGTTAACACTGTCTATCATTTCTTGCCAAGAATATTTTACTTTTCTTCCTTTTTTTTCTTTTTTTTGTGGCATCACTGTCCTGGTGGGAGTAGGAAGCCCCGCCTTGCTCCTGGAGAGCTGCTGCTGGATTTGAACTGCCAACCCTGTGGGCTGCAGTTCCATGCACAACCACTATGCCACCGGGGCTCAGCCTACCGAGAATATTTTAATCGCACCCTAATAACATCCCTCTCTGTTCCCTCCCGTGCTCCTGGTAACCTGTTCCTTGAAGATGTGTGATCACGTGACTTCTTTGCTCAGAACCCTGCAAAGCTTCCCACCTCACAGAGAGCAAAAGCCCGAGCAAGGCCCTCAAGACCCTCCGTGGTCAGCTCTGTCATTCCTCTGAGCTCAGTTCCCTTCCCTCTCCCCTTCAGTGTCCTGCCGCTTTGCCATCCCTTCTGAGAATGTTCTTGCCTTGGGGCCTTTGCACCTGCTCTCCCACCCGAAATGCTCTTTCTCCAAAGAACACTGCTGCCACTCCTGGTCACTGGGTAAGATAGCACAAAACAAACCCCTGTGCACATAGGCCTGGCACGTCCTGTCACCCGTGCCCTGGCTTACTTTCCTCCAGACACTCACCCTCTGATCTCACATGTATTTGCTTGTTCATTGGTTTCACCAGAACGTAAGGTCAACGAGAGAAGGAAGGGCCTTGTTGTTTTCACAGCCGTCTCCCCAGGACCTACAAGAGGCCACACACGGGGTGTTCAGAACAGTTTTGAGCAGTTTTATTGGCATACGATGCATATGCAAGTCAGTAGCTCAGTCTTGTTAAAAGGTAGGGCAGTCATCACCACAATAGGACACTTTTTTTTGGAGGGGGCATCACTGCCCTGGTGGGAGTAGGAAGCCCCGCCTTGCTCCTGGAGAGCTGCTGCTAGAATTGAACCACCAACCCTGTGGTCTGCAGTCCCACACACAACCACTACGCCACCGGGGCTCAGCCCCACAATAGGACATTTTTAAGTGAATGCATACAGTATATACTCAAGTATGAGCTGAGTTTTTCAGCACACTTTTTTTTCTGCCTTCAGTTCACTTTATTCTTTCCATAGGATTCTTGGCTCTGCCAGAACTCCCATCCTCCCAGCAGCCCCCTCAGCTGGCGGCCGCGGGGACAGACACAGGGTCATCTTCAGTCCACATCTGCTGAACTCGGCCTGTGTCACACGTGCCACGCTCCCCCACCCCTGCAGTTTCTGTGCCTCTCACAGTGGGCTGTGCTCCTGGCATGGAGTGGGGGCTGCAGTCTGCATCGTGGTTTGTGGCTGGGTCTTGGCAGAATGGTGACCGTCAGTTAGTGACTGTGGCCAGTGTCCACAAGAAAGACATCACTTGCCTTCATGCTTTAAATTAGCCAGCCAGCTGGAGTGCACTGTCATCCAGCTGCCAGAATCTTGTCACTGCAAAATGACTTAACGGGGAGCTTCCTCCCTCCCCTTTCAGGTCCCACAGTTGCGGGAGGACTGTGGGGCTAACAGTCAGTCAGGTGGTTCACGTCAGACCCCTGAGTCTAGACAAGGCACAGCCCCTCTTCTCTCTGCCTTCTAATGGCACAGCGGTGGCATGGCGGCCACGCTGCAACGCCTCTAGGGGCATCTTTCAGCACATTTTTAATGCGTTTTTTTTTTGTGGTAATATTAGGTGCCTCGGCGGATAGTTGGGTCGGCTTATAATTGAGTCTATACGGTAAATCATTTGCTTTACCCTCTTTCCTACTGGAAACCCTCCATGCCCTTCAGTCACTTCATGTGACTTTTAGGAGAAAGTCCAAGTTCTTGCACCCGGACTGCATGCCCCTGGCCCCTGCTGTGTTTGGATCTTTTCTTCTGCTCACGACACTCCGGCCTCAATGGCTTTCTGTCAGTTCTTCGAATTCAGCCTAGAGCAGTGTGCTGCCTGGCTGACACGCTGTTCCCTCTGCCAGCATCCCCATGCACAGGGGGTTTGCCCCACTTCGCCTAACTCCCCCTTAGCTCTCATAGCTCACCATAAAAGTCGCTCGCTCCTGCCTGACTCCCAGGTCAGTTGGTTCTGCCTTAGTGTGATCTTCCTAAATAGCACTTACTTACCATACTTCTAAGCATACATGTCATTGACTGAATCTCCTGACTGTTCATTGGAGGCTCAGTCCATACCATTGTTACAGAGGGGAGAAGTTAATATCTAGTGAAAGAGACCAAAGAGATCCACATTCTTTTACAGATGATAATGATTGACTAGTCAGAAAGCCCCCTCGATTTTGCTAAGCTATATATAATACTTTACAGTCAGACGACTCCGTATCTAAAAGCAATATGCATAAAACAGTGGATTACCTATGTACCAGCATGAACCGCATGGAAGTGAAATGAGGTGGGGGAATCCCACTGTCTAGCAACAAAATCCATAATTCAGATTTAAGTTGGAACACTTATGAAAGAAAAATGATCAAAAGAGAAAACCCTAAGTTTTCTGAAGGGCCTAAGTGAAGACATGAATACATGGAAACATGTGACTCCTGGGTGAGAAAATGTAGCGCGTCCTAAAGTTGTCACTGACGAATCAATGCCCTTAACTCCCACTCAGAATCCTTACTCCTTTGGGGGCATCGAGTTGAAATGTAAAAGATTTTTCCTTAAGCTTAATTTGAAAGAATTATGACAGTAAATTATCAACAGTTGGGGCTGAGCCCCGGTGGCGTAGTGGTTGTGCGCGGGACTGCGGCCCACTGGGAGGGAGGTTAAATTCCAGCTCCACAGGAGCAAAGGCTGGGCCTCCTACTCCCACCACCAGAGGGCAGTGATGCCTAAAGAAAAAAAAAATTTTTTTAATTATCAACAGTTAAAATATGATGGAGTGGTTGCCTTACTATTTTGTTAAGATATTACTGTAAAGTTCCTGTAAGCAAGAAATAGATGGATCGGAATAAAAATCTAGAAATCCTGGAATATGAGACTGGGTACAGCTCGCATTTCAATTGGTAAGGAAGCAATAGATTATGTATCTATGACAGTGGGACAGTTGACTACCATATTTTTCAGACCATAAGACACACCTGATGATAAGACACACCCAGTTTTTAGAGCAGGAGAGAACAAGAAAAAAAAAATTCTGAACGAAGTAGTACCAATATACTAAAATGTTCTGGGGTACCACACCTTTGGACCATAAGGCGCACTCTCTTTTCTCCCCCACTTTTGATATTTTATGGTATTTAGGAGAAAGTCAAATAAAATACCTACTTCAAAAATGTTGTTAAGGGCTGAGCCCTGGTAGCGTAGTGGTTATGTGTGGGACTGCAGCCCAAAGGGTTGGTGGTTCAAATCCAGCAGCAGCTCTTCAGGAGCAAGGCTGGACTTCCTGCTCCCACCAGGGTTTGATGCCACCAAAAAAAAAAAAAAAAGTTAAGTGAAGGACTGCAAATGATTCCGCTCCAAGTGTTGCTGCCGGTGGCTGTAAGTCGGGTCTCAGAATGGCCTGAGGGTGTCTGCACACACGGCCCCGCCTTCAGCCCAGCTGCTTGTACAGCTGTCCGGTTCAGCTGATTTTGTCCCGTTGTCTATTTCCGACCACGGGTGTTTACAGGGCTGGCCGCCTTCTGTGTTCATACTGCTTGTCAAAGTCTGTCTTTCTCAACCTCGTTTTTGTGCAGCTGTGCAGTTTTTATTTCTGTCACTTCCCGTTATTGTCCGTGGTTCCCTGTCCAACTCTTGTGACTGTGTGCACGTGTGTGTGAAGAGTCAGGGTTTGGGGCTGAAATCCCTTTGGGCCACAGACCACACCTCTATTGACCTATGAGGTGCCCGGCCCAGATGTGAAACCACCTCCTCCCTTGGGCACAACAACACAGTAACCCCGCCTAGCCTCACCCCAGTGTCAGTGTTAGTATTTGGTTGGCTATTGATAAGACTATTTGAACTCTCCAAAGTTTAAAAAAAAAAACACTGCATATGCAAGTTACCATCTAAAGTCTAGTCTGAAAACAGAAGTAAGATTTTACAGAGGCCCTTGACAAGTTAACACGTGTAACGTAACTTTTTAACTTATCAAGTATATGTTGGTTTTCTCCTAGCATTTCATAGCATCATTCTCACAATCCATCACGAGCTTCCAAGTTAGCTTTCGGTTCGGAACTTACAGGAGCACACACACAGACACACACCTGGAGCCTTTCTTACTTCCTGACCAGCCTGGGCAAGGCCAGGAACCTCTGGCAGAGAGACCTCTGCCCACAGCATCCTGATGCACATGATCAGGAAACCCATCCGGACCGGGGTGGTTCAGTTACAACTGCTGTACCTCTGCTGAGGAAGGGGAATTATACGAACATTGCTCCGAGGTTCACTGAAGCCCTATACACTGCCGTTACTTCTGCTTTTGGCCACTAAATTTTTCAGCACCATCCAAAGCCCTCAGAGGCACGATTCCAGCTGGGAACTGATGGGAAATAGCCCTTCCTTGGCCAGCATCATTCTTCTCATTCCGCCTTCATGTAGACCAGTGACTCTGTCCTCGCCCCAAAGTTCTACGATAGAAAATAAGCTCAAAAGACAAACTCAATGCCATTGAGTTGGTTTCGACTCATCGTGCCCCAGTAGGACAAGCTGAGTTACTCCAAGAGAGAAACTCTTTATGGGAGTAGAAAGCCCCACCTTTCTTCCTCCGAGCGCCCGGTGACTTTGAACTGCTGACCTGGTGGTAAGCAGCCCAACTCATGACCACTCCACCACTCGGGCTCCTAAAATAGGAAACAGAGAGGTAGACATTTCCTCGGGTTTTCCAGAACAGAAGGGCCAGGGTTGGGCCTTGGGACAGGCCAGCCAAGGAGCAAGAGGGCCGTTTGGGCCTCACACCTGGCATTTGTATTTGGCAGCAAATATGCAAAGCCCCGGTCCTGAGTCGCTGTGGGAGACAGGAGGAGTTGTGACCCTTCCCACGGGGAGCGGACAGTTCCCTGGACATGGCTTTCAGGTAGCGGCCCCACCTGGCGCCGGTCAGGCGTAGGGCCCGGTCCCTGATGCAGTTGACCTGTCTTCATGGAGCTTTCGAAAGGCGCCGGCCCTCCAGCCACTGAGTGATTTTCATACGTGGCGTAGCAGCAGTAAGCGAGAACTGCCCTAGGGAAATAGCCTGAGAAAAACCCAACCGAGACAGCGACAGGTTTTACCCACTGTAGCTTTGGAAAGAAGAGCCACAGAATGTCGCAACTGGCCGTACCCACTCACGGGTCAGGAGGGCGGGTGGCCCTGGTTACAAAGAGAAGCAGAGAACAAGCGGCAGCCTGTGGTAAGTCTTGGCCGCTGCCCTGCGTGCCTCCGTGCCGCGCTCGCCCTGAAGATGGGCCCTGTCTTGTTCTGCACCTTCTCAGCCTCTCCCGGGTCGACCCACATCACAAACAAGGCCTCCAGGCAGGGGGCCAGATGCTCTTGCCCACGAGCACTCGTTGTAGGAGGCAGGAAACGGGCAAGCCCTGGCATACATGTACCCTGAAAGGCCGTGGGCCACCCCCATGTGCTCATTCCCTCTCAGCCAGACCACAGCACTTCTGACTTCCCAGGAACCAGGGTGCTCCTGGGCCGCTGAGCGTCAGCAAGCCTCGTTTCTTGCCCGGGCTCTGCCATGACTCCGGGGCTCCAGGCAGCGTCTGTGGGGAGGCATCGCAGCCTTCCTCTGTGGCTGTCCTTTTCTCCCTCGCTGGGCACATTATCAGGAGTATAGTCTGTGAACCCAGACCAGCCAAGTTCAAAGCTTAGCTATGCCCCTTAGTAACTGTGTGACCTTGGACAAGTTCTCTACCTTCTCTGCGCTTCTGTGTCCTCCTGTGTCCTTCTGTGTCCATTAGAATGGTCTAATACTACCCGTCTCGTGAGTGAGCAAAATCCCCGGGTTCTGGGGCTGAGCCCCGGTGGCGTAGTGGTTGAGTGCGGGACTGCCGCCCATTAGTTTGGTGGTTCAAATCCAGCAGCAGCAAGGCTGGGCCTCCCACTCCCACCAGAGGGCAGTGAAGCCCCCCCCCCCCAAAAAAAAAAAAAGTCCCTGGGTTCTGGCCCCGAGGGACCCAAGGACCTCGTCAGCCCCCTGCGATCCTCTCCCAAAACAGAGGCCCGGGGCCCCTGCTGCGTTGCTTCCAGCCCTGAACTAACTGCCGAGCCCTCTCCTGGGCTCCGCAGGAGCCCTTCAAGTCCACGGGGTTCAGAGAGAGGCCCACAAAGCTTGTGAGCGAGATGGGCTCCCTGGCCAAGGGTGTACAGAAGTCAACGGAACACAGCCAGACGTGGCCACTTCCTGCCTGACCCAGACTGCAGTTGTACAAGCTCCTCAGGGGAGCTCCAGTTGCCCGAGCGGCCGGCAGGGGCCCTGGGCCCCACAGGTGGTATGACTTTCCCTCTTGGGAATCTGGACTCTTGAACTCTGAGTGGCAGGCATGAGTCTTCATCTCATCAGGCCCCTTTACTGTGTGGAGGAGGAAAGTGGGTGCCCTTGGGCACTCTGTTAGTCTCCTGGCCTGGGCACCAGGCTGGCAAGGCTGCTTTCTGAGAGGGAAGCTGGCCGGGGGTGGAAGATTCAGGTGGTGACGAGAAGTCTGGTATGTGGGGATTTGCAGAGTGAGATCCAAGAGTGGAGAGCAGCCAGACGGCTGCGGGGCTGTGGGGTTTAGATTTCAGATGTGCCTCTCAGCACTGAGCCCCTGGTGTCTCTGTCGTGTCCTCACTTCCCCCCCTGCTCTGGCCATTTGGGCTTGCTTTGAGGCCATGGAAGTCCTAAACCCAACCTCAGCAGAGGACTCTGGGAGCCACCCCAGGGAAAGGCAGGCAGCCCAGTGGGTGAAAGTTGAACAGGCAGCAGCTCGGTTGAGCCCTCTGTCTCTGTCCATAAGCCCAGCCAGCCAGAAGCAGAGCAGTGCTGTTTACTTTCAGTTCTCTGGCAGTCCTGAGCGTTGGTGTCACTTAGGGAAGCTGCTCTGGGAGAGAACAAAAGCTCCTCCCGGATCCCAGGCCCAAGGCTGGCTGGGCAAGGGGCGCGGGACCTGGCGGAGTGGAGAGTCTAGAAGTGGGCATGCCCCGGAGAGGGCCTGATGCGACTTGTCCTCAGGACATACTTCCTCTAACTCCCTGCTTGCAGTAGGGTCTGCCGTTGACATCAGCCGAGGGCCTCGCTGAATTGCATTCACACTTTCCAGGAGCCAGGGGCAGCCCACAGACCCCGACGCTTCCTAGAAGTAGAGCAGAGGGAGCTTGCTCAGAAGGAGTGGGACGGCAGAGGCTGCGCCACAGACCAGGATTCCTTCCTCTCCACCCCCCGCCACAACCGCGCAGCGTCCCCGGGAGATGCTAGAAGCAGGGGTGCCGTCGAATCGATGCAGACTCAAAGTGACCCTGTCGGACAGGGTAGACTGCCTGTGTGCGTTTCTGAGAGTTTACAGAAGTAGCAAGCTGCCCCATCTCCCTCCCGAGGAGCAGCTGGTGGTTTCAAACTATGGACCTTTTGGATCAGAGCCCAGTGCATAGCCACTCCGCCACCAGGGCTGCTCAGTAAGGGACTCTCCACCTCCCACCCTCCTGGGAGCAGGTGACCCATTCCGGGTTCTGTCTGGGGGCTGGCGTACAGGGAACACAGTGACGTGGCTGAGATCCCATTTCAAACCCAAGACGAGGGTCGGACGCTCCTGGAAGAAGAGACTGCAGCACAGGGACCCGGCCACAGAGCGAGCCAAGGACCCAGATTAAGTCCACGGTCCACAGAGCACCTCCCGTTGCACTCCCTCCTCCTCGGGGCCCCTGTCGGCAGCAAGGAAAACTGAGGGCCCCTGGAGGGAGGTGCCATCAGGAGGTGGGAAGGAGCAGAGAGTGCAAGTGAACTGGGAGCTGCTCTGCCCAGCGCCTCCTGGGTTAACCTTCATGAGGAAAGAACCCTTTAAAGGAGTCCAGATGTTAATGAAGCCCTACTGAGGTCAACAAAAGCCAAAAACTGCTGAATGTGCCCCCTGTCCTTCCACACCCCTGCCCTGCCCTGCCCTGAACACCCAGAGCCAAGCCCTGTCCCTGCTCTGGACCCTGCAGATAAGGCCGCCCAGGCCCCTGGGTCCAGGCGTGGGTGCTGGGAGGTTTGATGAGGCAGTTTCATTCACTCTCGCTCTCCAGTAGGAGTGTTGGCCCAGCCAGTTGGCGTGAGTTTCCGGTGCCGGCCAGCCCATGCTCGGACTGCTGCCCCACGGGGCCCGGCTCTAGTGGGACCACCCACTGCTCACGACTGCTTTCTTTCCTGGTGCCCCCTGCATCCTTGTGGTGGCTGGGTCGGTCAGTGCCCGTCTGCTGTGCGTCCTTTGTGGACGAGCAGTTCGGGTTGAGGAGACGGTAGGCTCCTGGAAGTTTCCATCCACCCCGATGGAGGTCTGTATCTGGTCATTTTATGAACCCAGGCACGTGGTCCTTTGAGCCAGGGAGTGGAGGACCCACCACTGTCTCCAAAGCAGAGAGACTGTTCCCTGGACCTGGGGGAAAAGCCTGGTCACGGGGCTTCGGGGAGAAGGCCACACTGCAGCCTGCTTCCCCATCGGCCTCAGAGAGCTGGCAGTTCCCGGTCCCTCTTCCGTGGAGGGCTACGGCCCAGAAAGCCCACCTGCAGGGAGCCAGGGACTGGGATGAGACTCGGGGCTCCTGTGCAGGAAACGGCTGTGAGCTTTTGGGAGTAGCTAGGTGCTCCCAGGGGCGCAGCGTCCTACAGGGACCCTGAGCGTACGGCCTGGAGAGAAGGAGATGTTTGCTGCCAGAGACAGCTTCCTCCCCGCCCCACCCTTCCCCAGGGCTCGGACTGATCCAGCTGCTACCGTGCCCTATAGAAACACCCTGTGGGGGGTGGGGGGGGCAGTCAGCACCTGGTCTAAGGCCTTCAGGGACTGTCACCTGTGGGCCCCACCTGTCCTAGAGGACAGGGAGCTAGAGTCCCCGTGTGTGCCATCTGAGCCCAGTCCTATTGTTTCTCAGGGCAGGGCGCTGCGCCCGCTCAGCCACACTTCCTTTGACATCTAGAATTCCAGAATGGAGGAGACCCTCCAGGCTGCAGCCTGCCCCTTTGTACAGGGAGCCCAGTGCCCAGGCAGGGATGCCCACCTGGGCATCCCTTGTGGCGTTCTGGCTGGTTTTCTAAGCTCGGGCTAGGTCTCTGCCTCCCCTTCTTAGCGGTGAGCTCCTGGAGGTCAGACAGCAACTGAGCCGGGTGCCTGTCTGTCTGCCTCTCACCACAAACCCGCGCCCACTGCCATGCAGTCTGTGCCGACTCACAGAGGTCCGCGGCAGGGTTGCTGAGGCTGTACAGCTTTACAGGACTACCAGCGAGCCTCGGCTTCGGAGGAACGGCTGGTGGATTTGAACCTTCCAAATTCCATGTTTACCAGACGACACTACAGGGTCAACTCCTATCGTAAACCAAAAACCGAACTCCGTGCCCTTGGATCAAAATGGACGCGCCGTCGCCCTGTGGACAGGGTAGCACTGACCCCGGTGGGTTTCTGAGGCCATGAGTCTCTGGGAGGAGAGGTCATCTTTGCCCAGAAGCAGCGGGTGGGTTCAGACTGCTCACCTGGGTAGCGGCCCAGCACACAGCCACTGTGCCACCGTGCTCCCAGAGAAGAGACTACTAAATGCTCATGATTCCCAAGCAACTCTGTGATTCCCACCCCCCACCCCCCACCACAGGCCAGACCTCAGTTTCCCATCATAGACGGGCAGGGAGATGAGGGGAAGGCGGCTAGGGCACACTGGTATCTCCACCAATTTGTTCTCAGTGCTCAGAGTGGTACAGTAGCTCCTCAACTGACGACTAGGTGAGTTCATGAGATTTGGGGTCAGGGAGCGATAAGTAATGGAGAGGTAACCAGAGACAGAGTGCAGACAAAGATGTGAAGCAAAGGGTGAATTTATTCGGGGGGGGGAAAGAATTCCGGGAGGGGGAGACCAGAGAGGGGAGCCGAAGCATTTTAGCCCCTAGGCGGGTTCCACAACCTAGAGTGTAGGTCGGGGGAGTCGTTACTGATACTGGGACAGCGAGAGATTTATATGGTTTGAGTTAAAGGCAGGTGGATTGAAAAGGGCCAGAGAGGTTTCTGGTGCTGCAGTTGCCTGAAAACAATTCTAGGGAGAGGTGGCCGTGTTCTGCCCAGGGAGATCAGCTTATCTCTGGGAAGCAATGCTAGGGAGAGGGGGGCAGTGTTCTCCTGGGGGCTGGGGGGGGGGGGGTAAGTTCTGAGATATGCTGAAGGCCGGTGCTTTGAAGCTTAGCAGATCGTCCGTCTTCCTGAGAGGCCGGAACAAGAGGCCGCCTGATCCTGGCCTGACCCACACAGCACACACGTTTTTAAGTAAACATTGTTGAGGGGCATCGTCATCCAGCTTTAACTACTCCCTGCTGACATCGGGCGAAGAGGGGGGCACTAAGAGTTGGAAAGTTTGGGGTCTGGTCTGGCTGGCAGCGGACTATACAGGTGAAGTAAAAGTTGGTTGAAGGTCAGGTTGGAGATGGCCTTCATCCGTCCCTGCAGACATTTAAACACACAAGGAGCCAGAAGTAGTAACACACAGTACAGTAATCTGCCGACAGGGCTGACTGTGCCCGTGAAATCACCCAGCGCTGCCCGCACTCGCCGCTCCTGGCTCCTGTCAGCACCGCCTCTTCCCCAGGACCCTAGCTCTCGGGCAGCTGGTTTGCCTGGGGGCGGGGCACTGGCACTGACTAAATGCCCGAGAAAAGGTGGCGGGAGGGAGGGAGTGAATCATAGAGAAGGACCACAGGGTCACAGCCCAATGGCAAGCCCCTTGAGGGTGGAAGTAGCGAGGCACTGTGGCCCGGAGACAGAGGTCTGGTAGCAGGACATTGTGTGTCGACTTGTGGCCGCCGGACACCAGGCAGCTCCAGGGACGCAGAGCTCCGGGCATCATCCAGAGCAAGTGTTATGGGACTCCGTTTCATCCCTGCGGTCTCACAGCCCAGAGAACAAATGACTTGTCAAAAGTCACGCACCGAGAGGAGTGAGACGTCAAACATGCCCTGGCTGCAACTGCCCAGCTTCCCTATAGGCAGCACCCTAGGGTGGGAAGGGTGCAGTGTTAGGAACAGACGGCCGCCCTTCACATCAAGCCTCTGGGATGAGTGCTGTACCCCGCTCGGGTCAAGGGGGAGCAGGCACGGGTCTGTCGTCTGTAAAAGGGCTTTGGGGCTGAGCCCCGGTGGCGTAGTGGTTGTGCGCGGGACTGCGGCCCACTGGGACGGAGGTGCAATTCCAGCAGTGGGGCTGGGCCTCTTACTCCCACCACCGGGGAGCAGTGATGCCCCCCAAAAAAAGGGCTTTGTCAGCTTGGGAGCTCAGAAACTGTCATCAGAGAACCCCAAGGTGAAAGGACTCGGGATGATGCAGCGACGGTGCCTCACTGAGGCTAACCACGATGACTTCTTCCCTCCAGGACAAAGGTGAGCCCCCCAGCGGCGCCCCACCCCACAGAGCCTGCCGTCCCAGACCGACCTCGCTTCCTCCCGACCTGCCGGAAGAGGAGCACCGCAGGATTGCGCGGATTTTCTCCTCCCGCTGCTCCCAGGGAGTAGACTGAGGGGGCCACCTGCCACCCTGCTCTCGGGCTGCCGTCATGCTGAAATCCCCACCCACCTGGCCCAGGCCAAAGGAACAGGAACAGCACGACCCCGCCCTGGGCCCACCCACCAGGACTTAAGTGTCCGTCTGTCCTCCGTGGTGACACACAGGCTGGGCAGCGTAGTTTGGAGCACTGCAGGGGCCCACTCATCCTTGACTGGGGGACCCAAGCAGACGTCTCTACTGCGGCGCTTGTGTGGCCCACCCCCCTCGGCCTGAGACTTAGGAACACTTTTGCCTTAAAGGATGGGTGATGGGCCAAGCAGATGGATGCCTGTGCGGCCACCTGCAGTTCACTGTGTGGGAACGAGGGTTTTTATAGAGAGAACTTTTATGATGTAGTGAATTAATCCATAGGGAGGTGATAACCTCCATCAACTTTTTATCTGATTGTCTGCGATTCTAACCATGCTTCTTAACTTAAATTGTTTTTACCCTGCTCAGAAAGGCACCATTCCTACCTGTGTTTGAATAAAACCATATTAGCATTTGTATTCTGGGTACAAGGGTTTCCAGGGGGAGGGAGTGTTGAGTTCATTTGGGCTCCAGCTGCCAGGGAGCAAGCTGGACAAGCTGCCGTGCTCCTGGAGAAGGCCGAGGAGAGGACACCCAGACCACCCCGTGACTGCCGAGCCCCCAGTCTGGAAGGGGGCTCCCACCTTCACCCCGCGTCTCGCCCCAACCAGGAGTTACTTCACTTCGTCCTCAGTGCAGCTCTGAACGGGGACACTGTGGTCCCCTGTAGGGCTTAAGGAGCTCAAGTGACAGGCTCTGGAGAGGTCACCAGGTGCTGCTCGTGACCAAGCGGCACAGTCGGTGAGTGCGTCCAGTTGGGGGAAGGAGAGAGCACTGTCAAAGGCCAGAGAGCTCGCAGGGTCCCCCGCCCCCTCTGGCTCAGCTGCCCCTTCTGAACCTCTGGTGCCTACAGCCCAGTGGCCAAGCAGCGAAGATTCCATGCGATGGCATTTGTGAAAGTGCTTCGCCTGCACTTGGCCCTCGCGAAGGAAGGCCTTGGGAAATGTCAGCCTGCTCCGCCATGCCCCCACCCCGCCCCCAGCTCTTGGAGATAAGCAAACACACAAATAAGGCAACTGTAAAACAAGGCAGGGCATGCCCTGTGCCCTCAGGCACAGTGACCCGTGGACCGAGCAGGAGGGATGCCCGCCCCCTCGTCGGCACTGCGCCCTCAGCTCCACTCTTCACCCCTTCCCCTCCTCTCCCGTTTATCTCAACTCCTTACGCTTCAGCTAGGCTGCTCCTAACCCACCCCACCCACCCCCAGCGATGTGCCCAAAGCCCAGGATTTGGCAGGAGGCCACCACGATGGCGGGGGGGGGGGGTTGGAGGCCAAGGCCTGGGTTAAGCCAGTGCTCCCACACCCTGCTCCAGCTCCTCTCAGTCGCCTGACCTGGGTCACTAGGAGAAGCCACTGCAGGACATGGACTGCTCCTACCCCCGTCAAGGGCAGCCTCAGTACCTCAGAGGGACCCCGAGAGGCTGGAACCACCTGCCATAAGCTTCCACGGAGCGGGTTCCAGACTGATCTCAGCTCTGCCAGTCCCGGCTCGGGGCGCGGGAAGGCCTTCCCTGATGCTCCAGCAGAGGTAAAAGTGAAGTTTAAGTTTGCTCTCCCAACAAACCAGCCCGCGCCAGCCCTCTGTCCCTGGGCTCTGGAAAATCCTCCTTTCTGGTCCTCAGACCCTGGCTGCCTCTGAACCCGTGGTGACCCAACCTGGGCCTCCTGACCATGAGCTGGGTTTTAAGCACAGGGATCCCACAGCAGGGACAGAGTGGGCCCTGCCTCCGAGCTGCAGCCAGCAGAGGCACGACAGAAGCCCACACACCCAGGCCACCAGCCACCTGTGCGCCAGCTGTATCGCCTGCACTTCGTAAACTTCACCCACCCCGCTGACTTTGGGAGGTTGCCTGGCTGCTGCTGCGACCAAACAAAGATCCCCACATGCAGGTTCGAGCCCTTGCTTCGGAGCACACAGCGGTGCCCTCGAAGTCCAGCACCCCCAAAAGACCTGCAAAGTAGATGCCTGTGAGCGCAAAAGCTGCCCAGGTCTCACGTGTGCAGCACTCCCTGGAAAGTTGTTCAAACGGCTCCTGGGCCCAGCGCCACGGATGCTCATGATGCTCATTCAGCGGGCCCAGCTGACAGCATAGGGATTTGCATTTCTAACCCATTCCCAAGGCTATCATTGCAAGCGCTGGGATGGGGACCGTGCTGGAAAACATCCCGCAGCTCTCCCACAGCAGATGCCCAGTGACTGGGCGGGCCCCTCTCATTCCCTACATCGCCCACAAGACCAAACCTGGGCATCTAAAGCCAGGCTTTGGTGCCTAGCCCACACCGCCTCATGCCGCTAGCTAACCAGGTCCGTATAGGCCGGCCGCTGCCCACTTGGTGGGGTTCCTACCTTGTACCCCCTCTCGCCCACTGGCCTGGCCTTCTCCCCAGACAATTGACCCCAACGCCGAGTATTTCCAGGTGGAACACAAAGACCACTTCCCGTGAAGAGCCCTGCCCATCTCGGCAGCCCCTTGGCCCAAGCTGCTATGTTGCAGACAGGCAGAAGGCAGGCCCTGGACCAGGGAGCAGCCCCAGCACAACCCAGGCTTGGCATTTCAGTGTCTGCACTTTGGACCTGCCCGCCACTGCAGCCATGGCTCTGTCTTCACGGCCAGTAATGCCCCTTCTGCCTCAGTCAGCTGACTTCCTCGCCACCCTGCCTCCCACTGTGGCCTGGGTGCCAGGTGTAGGCAAGCCCACCCCTCCCCTCAGTTCCCAGAACAGGGGCCTAGCCCTCCCCAGTCCAACCTCCACGCCCTGCTCCGGCTCCCTGGAGCTCTGTGTCCATGCCAAAGTCTCACTTGTAGGGGCTGAGCCCTCACAGCGGAGACCAGTGTTTCCTGGGAAGGTGCTGCCCACGGGGCCAGTCACTGTCCCGCCGACAGTCACCACCTCTGTGAATCAAGCAGTCGGGGGTGCTGCATTGTGGGTACACCTGAACCCCGAAACGAGGTGCAAAAAGCCTGTCTCAGAAGACGACGTGCCAGGGCTGAGCCCCGGTGGCGTAGTGGTTGTGCGCGGGACTGCGGCCCACTGGGACGGAGGTTCAATTCCAGCAGTGGGGCTGGGCCTCCTACTCCCACTACCCGAGAGCAGTGATGCCCGCCCCCCCCCCCCCAAAAAAAAAAAAAGACCACGTGCCATGCGGGTTCACACACACAGGCGGTAGGGACAGGCAGTGGAGACTGGAGGCAGATTGGTGGTGCCAGGGCGGGGAAGTGGCTCAGAATGGGTATAAGATTTCTCTGGGGCATGAGGAACATATTCTAGAATGGATGGTGGGGGCTGAGCCCCAGTGGCATAGTGGTTGTGCGCGGGACTGCGGCCCACTGGTATGGAGGTTCAATTCCAGCAGTGGGGCTGGGCCTCCTACTCCCACCACCAGAGAGCAGTGATGCCCCCCCCAAAAAAATGGATGGTGGTGATGCTGGCATGTGTTACGAGAGCATGGAATGGTCCGTGGAAATAGGAGACCTGTATGGCACGGGCGTTGTTCTCCATAAAACTGTCATTTGCAACCGATTCAAATCGAGCCGCACCTCCCTCAGCGAGGTGAGGCGGACACGAGAGGAGAGAGAGTCCACCGCGACGCCGGAGACGAGCCCTGCGGCCGCCCTGCCCAGCTATCAGGAGACCTTGGTCTTTGGACTATCCACGGGGCCAGCTCCTCCCGCTTCCTTGTCACTCTTGTCACCCAAGGTTGCTCCTCTTCTTTCAGCAGCTTCAAGGAGCTATTTGAAAGAGCCCCAGGTGGGGCGAACCGAACCAGATCTGAAACTCAGCGACCTTTCCCCTTGCCGCCCTGCCCCTCACTGGCCACCCCTTGTCAAGTGATGTGGGCTGTCAAGTCGCCTCTCCGGGATAAGGTTTCAGGTCAGCTGGCTGTATAAAGATCCGTGCCAAGGCGGAGGCCACAGAGGGAGCCGTGGCTGGCAAGGAGCGATGGTCAGCTCCCTGCTGCCGCCCTCCCGGATGGAGCCGTAAAGACCCCCTCCTTTCCCCTCTCCCAGACTGCACTCACAGGTAAGACCCCACTCTCTTCTCCCGCCCTCCCCCTTCTCCATACCCACCACCCCAACCAGCCCCAGGGGGAGCAGCCTGGAGCTGCGGGACAGAGCCGCTGGGTAGTCCAGGCGGAGGAACCTGCAGCCCTAGTGAGAGGTGCAGGTCCCACGCCTGCCACTCACTGCAGACCCCCTGCCCCGAGCTCTGCCAAGCTTTGTTTGACAAACCCATTAATAAGAAAGGGTGTTCTCCTCCTCCCACCACCTGAGGGCAGTGATGCCTAAAAGGGAAAAAAAAAAAAAAAAGGGTGTTCTCCTTGGCCTGACCCAGAAGCCTCAGGGTTTCTCCAGAGCTTGATGCCCAGTGCCCGCCCCCACTGGTGGCCCTGGCATTGGCCCCTTTTCCTAAGGAGGGCAGTGGCACCTGGCCCAACTTGTAACGGAGGATTTGCTAGGAGGTTGGGTCAGTCGGGGGGCCAGGGGGCAGCATGAGTGCCCGGCAAGATGTCTCAGGTTGGTCCGTTTGGCCCCTGAGAAAGTTCAGAATCAGAACTTCATCTCGGCAACTTGTTTCTGACGCCGGTTCCTGGACTCCGGCCCAGACCGGAATCGGGATCTCTGGGCTGCGGGTTGAGAATCCACTCGGTAAACAAGCAGCTCAGGGGACCCTGAGGCCCTGCCCGAAGCCTGCTGGGCACTGGAACAGGCCCAGCTCCGGCGTCAGGCAGACCCGAGCCCCAGGTCCAGAGCCGACACTTCAGCTGTAGGACGCGCTGAACCCTCGCCCCTCGGGTCCTGGGTTAGGAAGGAAAGACCATGTCGCCAGACAAAGGGAGTGAACGAGGCCAGGCCGGTCAAGCCTCTGCACAGTGCCTGGTACAGGAAGTACACGGCAAGCACCCACAGGCGCCCGGAACGCCGCACCCCTTCACCTCTCCCGTGCCCGGCAGAAGTGCTTGGCTGGGGAGCCACTCTCGAGCTCTTTCTCTACTGGCCGCTGACTTCTGTTCGGGGGGGAGGGGCTAGAGCCCGGGCCTGTGCCCCCCATCATGCCTTGTCCCCCACCCCTTGTGACCAGTGCGAGGTCCAGGGCCTCTCAGGTGTGGCTTTGCCCCGAGTTCAGATCCATTGAGACTCGCCCCCTGGGTGGCTCAGAGCAGCTCTGGAAGTGGGCCATGGGTCTGGACTCCTTCCCGTTCCCCTTTGCCCCACAGAAGGCCAGTGTCCAAGTGCAGCCACCAGCCGGGCAGCTTTGGCTCCTCTGCCTAGGAGTGGGGATCTGCAGGGTGTGTGTGTGTGTGTGTGTGTGTGTGTGTGTGTGTGTGTGTGACTTCAGCATCAGCAAACTCCTCACCGACTCTGAACCTGCCACCGGCAAGCTGGGCCACCGATCCATCGTGTCATCCCGACTTGGACACCAACTGCTTCATGTCCTCTACCAGACCCAGGGGCTCAGCATCCAGTTGGGGTCCTTCCTCTGCCAGAACCCCTGTGGTGGGCTCCCATCCAGTGTCCCGGTCCCCCATTTCAGTGAGTGGGACCGCTGGAGAGCCTATCCTCCTGGGACCACACTGAAGGCCGGCCTTTTCCAGAGAAGCAGGACAGTGGACCCTGGCCCTGCTTTGTGGGCTCCCTATCTAGAGGCTGAACAAGGGATGAGCTCTCGCCTGCAGCAGGTCGGGAACCCAAACTGGGTTCCGAGGCGAAGTCCCAGCTGCCTACTGAGCCCTCTGGCCTGGGGAAGAGGCTCCCACGGGAAGTAGGTCCTGCCCCGGCAGGAGGCAGAGCCTGCGCAGTGACCCCTGCAGGGCCTGGGTCCTGCTAATCCCACACCTGGTGCCTGGGGCCACAGGGTGCCCTGGGGTCACGCAGCCCTGCGTGGGGATCCACCAATAATGCTTGTGGCTCGTTCTTTCACTGGGCCTTGGTTTGTGACTCTGAAAGTTGGGGTAAGAGTCGTTAACTGGCGGGGTTCTTCTGGGAATAGTGGATAAATTCCCAGCTTCTAACAAAGGTCACCGGTTCAAATCCAGCAACCACTCTATGGGAAAAGATTTGACAGTCTCCTTCAGCCAAGTTCTGCTCTGTCCTATAGGGTCTGTGCGTTGGAATTCTACTCAGAAGCGATAGGTTTAGGTTTGTGGGTAAAGGATGATATCCTAGGAGCGCTTGGGTAAGGAACCCTGGTGGTGTAATGGGTAAGCACTCAGCTGCCCCCCAAGAGGTCCGGTTTCAACCCCTCAGCTGCTCCACAGAAAGATGACTATCACAGAATCCCAACGGGGCCATGCTGCTCCGTTCCATAAGGCTGCTATGAGTAGGAGCTGACTCACCCGATGTCCAAGTACAGCCGAGAGCTCAGAGGCCCTTCGGCCGAGCTTCCAAAAGTCACCTGCAGCCACAGCAGCAAGAGCCTTCAGATGCCCCCTCAGAGGGTCAGAGTCTTAGATTCATCAGGCTGACATGCTGAGCTCCCCTGCTCACTGCGCAGGAGGGGAAGGACTGTGGAGGTCTCTGGGAAGTCTGTCAGGGCTGGCGAAAAGGGGCGGTCAGGATGTGGGTATTGAAAAAGGCAGCCGCTTGAATTTCTCCTCTCCTTCCCTCCCTCCTCTTGTACACACACACACACACACACACACACACACACAGCAGATCCCAGGAGCCAGAACCTCCCTGCTGGAGGCTGAGTGTGGACAGCGGCTCTTCTGTCAGACCAAGGGGCATGGGGCAGGCGGCAGCTTGAGGGATGGCATTAACTTGTCATCACGGGTTAGCTCGCCGGGCCCCTGGGCTGCTACCCTACTTTCCTAGGGAGGTCATCTCTCCGGGGAGGCAATCTGGAAAACCAGGAAGACAGCTGTGGAGAGGGGGCCTGGGACTTGGCTGCCCCAGTCGGGTGCCAGTCGGAGCCCGGGGGACCGGTTGTCTTCAAAAGCCCTCAAGGTGCCACTGCTCAGCCAACCTTCCTCAGCGTGACTTCGTTTCGTCTGCCTGCCATTATTTCTCACAGATGAGTTTTGCATATCCTTTAGTAATTGCAGAGGGCTTTGAAGAGGCTCGATACAAGGCAAGGTCATGGCACCCATAGTAACGCCTGGCCAGGGCCCCTGGTAGAATGGTGGCACCAGAGGGTGAGTTGGGTCCCAGGACTGGGGGCCAGTCTCTCCCCAGGTGGACCAACGGGTTTCTGATCTGCCAGGTGGACATAAAGGCTTTTCTGAGCCTCGTGGAGTAGAGTGGACCCAGGCTTCAGCCCCAAGGGCAGCTGAATGTCATGGATCCTCCCCCTGTGTGCACCCAGCTGGGGAAAGGCTGGTGTCACAATACGCACGGGCTGATGGGAAAAGACTAGAGCCCCGCAAGAAGCCACATATCTGTGGTCACATGATTTTTGACAAGGGTGCTAGGTCCCCCCCCCCCACCCCGAGGAGAAAAAAGTCGATGTTGGAAAAGTGGGTGTCCACATGCAGAAAGACAAAAGGACCCTGGCCTCATAGCACACAGCCAACAAGCAAACAACAAAAATCCAGATGGACTGAGGACATGGCTGTGCAGAGTGAAATAATTAAGGGAAAGAAGGAGGGGCCCGGGCAGCTAGTGTGAGAATTAAGGAAGTGCCGTGCCCCCCTCCTCCTCTGAACTTCAACTTCTCTCCCATATCCTGGCCTTTCCCTCCCCCTGGAGCAGCCTCCCCTTCTGCTCCAGCTGTTGACATCTGCCTACTTTTTAAGGCCAGCACCTTCCCGCCTGCCACCTGGCACAGCTCAGACAAACTCCCTGCCATGGCACCGACGCTGCCTCGTGGCGACCCTGACGGACCCAGCAGAATGGCCCTTGAGTTTCCAAGACTGCAAGAAAGTCCGTCCTGTTCCTGTGGAGCGGCTGGTGCTTGCAAACCGCTGACATTGTGGACTGCAGCCCCTGCTTGAAGTTGCTCGTATTCCATCTTGACAGGGTCAGAGAGAGGGCTCTCCCTCCTCCTGGGGGCCCTCCCCTCTGACGGCGATCACCATGTGCACTTCAGCCCTGGGTGGATGTGGCTAAGGGCCCCAGCAAGGCTCCTGGACAGTCCCCATGAGCAGTTCGTCTTTAACTGTTTTCCAGCATCTCTGGATTTCTCAGGGTGCCAGGCTCGGAACCTGGCAGGGGCTGGTTGGAACGGCATGGAATGCTTGAGCACCTCAAGGGAATGAGTGAGCCCAGAAATGGATACGGCGCGAAGGGCCTTTCTGCTAAAGCCCCCATTCACTCTTTGAACAGATCCAGCTGCTCATCTCAACACGGAGAGGACAGCAGTGAACTGACAGATCAAGTCCCTGCTCCCAAGGACAGTGTGTCCGAGTGGGAGAGCCAGGCAGTCGACCCTCAGTGCTGTGAAGATGAGCGGGGGAGGACAGAGTCAGGGGGGTGACCTCACTGTCCATGCTTGGGAAGGCCTCCCGGAAGAGGCAGCACTGGGAACCAGGAGGAAGGGCAGAAGCAAGGATCTGAGAGACTGAGGGTGTGCCTGCTCACGGGGGTCAAGGGCACCCCAGGGCAAAAGTCCTGAGTCCCTGGGCTGAGGCTCAGAGCAGGGAGACAAGTTAGGAAAGGGCTTTTGACTCTAAGCTGGGAGCCGCTGGACGGTTTTCAAACCCCGGTCTGCATGACCAGGCGTGCATTCTCCAGAGCCCATGGCCCAGAGGCAGAGCGGTGTGTGTTGAGTCCCAGGAATGTCGATTCCATTTCCTGCCGATAAGGATCTGAAGCGATGAAGGAGACTTGGCCCTTCCTCCTGCCAGGAGCAAAGGCAGCTTTTCCCAGGAAGCACTTTGAGGCTGGGGAAAGAGGACGTGGGATTTGCAGTCAGAAGCTGGGTCTGGTCCCTTGTCTGAGCCTCGGTGGCCCCTTATCTACAGCGAGGAGGCCCCCAGCAGCCCGCCTGCTCCTGGTGGGCAGGTTGGAGGTGGGGGTAGTCAGGGAAAGGGTAGGTTGATTACAGGTGGATGATTACAGGCGATCAACTAGGATATGGGATAGTGGCCTGTTTCCTTCCGGTTGTTACCCTTTCCTGATGAATTAGGTGAAACTGACATTTTCAATCACCCCTGAGACGACTGGGCCAGTCTCCCAAGAGCTTGCCCTGCTCCCCTGTAGCCTTCTCTCCTCGTTTGTAGACTGGCACCCTATCCTGCTCTCCACCCAAGGTCATACCTGTCCACTTTCTAGCCCAGGGGTCGGCCAACCATTGAGACAGCAAAGCCAATCCAGTCCCTCACAACAACCTAAAAATTATTCCAGAGCCACAAATATATTTTTACAAACAAATGAAATCACCGAAATTGGAATAAGATCCCCTATATTTTTTCAGTTTTACTTCAGAGTCACACGCACACACGAAGAAGCCAATGATGACCCCCAAGCCCATTGGCCGACCCCTGGGTCTGGCTTCTTGCCCTCCCTTCTCCCCCTCCCCTCCACACCTGGCTTTCATCAAAGTCTACTTCTCTTGATACGGAAGTCTCGATCTTGAGTTTTCCTTTATAACAGGGTCTCATACAATATTTGCCTTTTTGTGATTGGCTCATTTTCCTCAGCACGATGATGTTCTCCAAGCACCATGCCACGAGAAGTGCCATAGTGATATAATCGTTTGTCAATTTGAGAGGATTTAAGAGTGAAGGGGTGGAGTCTCAGGCTAGACTCAATCATGTCATAGCCAATGAGCCCTCTATGTGGGCATGGTCATCTCCTGAGGATTCTGGGAACCCTGATATTAGACAGACCCTCTCCTCACTCCTGGAGAGACTCTGTACTGACAGGAGACGTGGGGCTCTACTGATTGGCAGTGAGAGTGGCGTGGAAACCCACGCCAGCACTGAGATGCTTCCACCATCACTGGATCCACAAGACTTTCCACTTTCACTGGCCTGTGAGCTTCCTGCATTCAGCATTATTTCATGTGTTTCATAAATCTGAAGAGGACTTTATAGATTGGTATCAGACATATGGGCTAAATTGGACTTTATCTAGACTGGACTAGGATGTTTTCTCAATATTTAATTGCTCTTGTATATAAAGCTTTTTCTTGGGGCTGAGCCCCGGTGGCGTAGTGGTTGTGCGCACTGGGACGGAGGTTCAATTCCAGCAGTGGGGCTGGGCCTCCTACTCCCACCACCAGAGAGCAGTGATGCGCCCCCCCCCCAAAAAAAAATAAAGCTTTTTCTTATTCACATCTGTGTCTCCGTGGATTTGTTTCTCTAGTCTACCCAGACTAACACAGAAACTTCATCCTTTCATCCTTCTTTAGCGGTGCATAATATTCCATGGTGTGTATATTCTAAAGCTCATTTACCCATTCTTCCACTGGTGTGCATGTGGATAAGATTCACAGAGTCCAAGCCTGGCCACGTCCAGCCTCTTCACTGTCCCTAAAGGCCTCGGTGAAGGGGAGCCTGGGAACCAAGACCAGGCAGCACAGAATCCCCCTGACCCGTCTCTTCCCTCTCGCCCCTCCCTGCACTCAGCCACGGGCTGCAGCTCAGCCTCTCTCCTCGGACCTGCACTGGGCCCCAGAGGGACCGGGCAGCGCCTTCTGGGATCATGGTTGGACTGACGCCTTCAGAGGTGCCTCCTACAACCGCGGTGAAGTTCCTGGGGGCAGGCACCGCGGCCTGCTTTGCTGACCTCCTCACCTTTCCACTGGACACAGCCAAGGTCCGCCTGCAGGTAGGTGCTGTTTGGCTCAGGGTCACGGTTCACCTCAAAGGTGGGTCTGTGTTTTCCCCACAGCTCCCACCCCTCTCCCCAACAAGTTCTTCCTAATCCCGGCCAGGTCCTCGGCTCCACTGCCTCAGCCCCTCCCATCCCCAAGGTCACCCCCAGCCCCAGCCCCACGGCCCAGGTTAGAAAAAAATCTAAATTCTTGGCTCAGGGTGGCAGTCCGGACTTGGGAAGCTATGAGCGGGAGATAGAGATAAAGAGCTGGCTGTGACCTTGAGAAAGACACTGAGCCTTGGTAAAGGGGAAACGGCCTGCCCCTCTGACCAGCTCTGAGAATCAGACGTCTGCCATGCAGACCATTGCTCAGGAGATGCCATGCATGTCGTAGTCCTGTGTGCTGTGGCGGCACGTCTATGACATCATGATGCATATTCTTCTCAAAGTCCAGGCCCCACAGGGCTGCCTCCTCACTGCCCCAGCCCAGCCCAGCCCAGCTCCTCACTCCATGCCGCTGGTTGTCCCTCAGATCCAGGGGGAGAACCAGGGGGCACGGGCAGCCCAGAGCTTGCAGTACCGCGGCGTGCTGGGCACCATCCTGACCATGGTGCGCACCGAGGGCCCCCGCAGCCCCTACAACGGGCTGGTGGCCGGCCTGCAACGCCAGATGAGCTTCGCCTCCATCCGCATCGGCCTCTACGACTCTGTCAAACAGTTCTACACCCCCAAGGGCTCGGAGCGTGAGTGTCTGGGTCCCGCCTTCGCAGACACTCCACAAGAGGGGCCGAGCTGGGGAGTGGGATGCCAGTAGCATGCCTTCTTAGAGAGGCTGGGTGGCCGCCATCAGGGAAGCCCCAAAACCCCTCACCCAGGAAAAGAGCCCAGTGACCCCACAGGGACAGCCCCCCAGACAGCCTGCCAGGACACCGGCCCACCCCCTCCTCTCCCTCTCCACCAACCCAGACTCCAGCATCACCATCCGGATTTTGGCGGGCTGCACCACGGGAGCCATGGCCGTGACCTGCGCCCAGCCCACAGATGTGGTCAAGGTCCGCTTTCAGGCCAGCATGCACCTGGGGCCTGGGGGTGACAGGAAATACAACGGGACTATGGATGCCTACAGAACCATCGCCAGGGAAGAAGGAGTCCGGGGCCTATGGAAGGGTAGGTCTGAGCTCTGGGCTGTGCGGGGCCAATGTGGGGCGGGGAAGAGAGCAAGGAGGGGAACTCCGAACCTGTGCTACCGCAGTGATCCTGAAAGAACATTCCAGCCCAAACTGCCACAGCCACGTGCCACCGTGTCTAAAACTCAGTTCACTTTCCCAGTCCTGCACCATGCATAGGCTGCTCTGAGGGAGTCCAAGATGAAGGAAAGCTCCCTGACACACCCTTGAGGCTCTTTAGCTCCCCCAGAGGGACTAAGGCCTCCCAAGAAAGAGCCAGGTCACAAAGCAGGAGGTGCTTGGTGTCATGCCCAGAGATGCGAGAAGATGACATGGCAGTTGGGCCTCAAAGGCTGAGCAGGCTCCAGATGTGTGGGAGTGAGCCTTCCCAGAAGCCATCTGAGAGGGGCAACTGCAGGACACGGAGGAGGAGCACAGGAAGGGGGCAGTGGTGAAGACTGGGGTGGCAGGGGGAGGGCTTTCTTAGAGCAGAGGTTTAGATCACCTCTGACGATACTTTGGTGACCTCAGCGCACACTGGGCTCATTGCCACAAGGGGTCCTGTGGCCACCTGAACCCTGGCGGAAGGAACCGTGACCCAGTCGTTTTTCACGCCCATGACATTTGAAAGGGCAAGCGTCTGGGGCACTGCCTTGGCTCTGCCCTCACTTGCAGCCCTCGGCAGCCTAGGTCCTCACGTGGGACATGAGGGGGTGGGCAGTCTCAGGGACCCAGCCGCCCTCTCCCAAAGAAAGACTCCTTGTTCGGACTCCAGCTAGGTCTTGGAGGAAATGCATATTTTATTTTTGAAAGCTGTTGCCGATTGTCTTTAAAAATGTGACCACACACACACACAGACACTCCAGGAGCCCTCTGTGTTCTGTCTTGGGGGAGCCCCCAGAGACTGGGAGAGCTGTAAACCAGTGTGAATCTGCTCAGCTGCCCGGCAATCCTCTGGCCAAGGCCACGGGAGTAGGGTGCCAGGTTACCCCCAACGGAGGGAGTGGCAGGAGAAATGACTTATGGCCAGGATATCCGCTTCTCCCATCCCCCTTCATCGGCCCCCTCTCTACTGCCCGACAGGAACTTTGCCCAACATCACAAGGAATGCCATTGTCAACTGTGCTGAGATGGTGACCTACGACATCATCAAGGAGAAGCTGCTAGACTATCGCCTGATGACCGGTGAGGCCGTGGGTCCCAGGTTGACAGCCTGCCGTGCTTCCCAGTCCCCAGGGCAGAGTGGGGGGCGAACCTAGAGAGCTGCAGACTAGAAAGCACCCCAAGGCAGCAGGACTCAGAGGAGAGCGAGGACCCAGGTCCAGTAGAGATGGGCAAGAAAGACCCTGGAGAGAGACCAGGGTTCCAGGTCCAGCTCCACCTCTTCCTGCGTAACCTTGAGCTCAAGGTCACTCTGTGACTTCAAATGAAGCCGCACTTCTTAGCTCTCCAATTCTGAGACTCGGCTGTTCTATTTTACCTTGGCCAGAGCTCCGAGTTCCCGGGTGACTCACACATTAACAGGCGGAAAGGTTGAAGGTTTGAATCTACCCCGAGTGCCTCAGAAAAGCAGCCCTGGAAACAGCGCAGGCAGCCTTAGCCAGGGGAACCCCGGGAGCACAGTTCTACTCTGACAACACGTGGGGTGGTCCGGAGTCAGAATCTACTGACAGCTGGGGGGCTCTTTTCCTACAAAGAGCGGAGCCCTGGGCACAGTGAGATCCGTGCCATGGACCCTTATGCTCCAGGAGTTCACTGTGTGCCGTGTCCGCACGGAGCTGGGGATGGAGCATGTGTGTGCCCCCTCCCGCAGCCTGGACTTGGCTCTTCCCTTCCGCCGACAGACAACTTCCCCTGCCACTTTGTCTCTGCTTTTGGAGCCGGCTTCTGTGCCACAGTGGTGGCCTCCCCGGTGGACGTGGTGAAGACCCGGTATATGAATTCACCCCAAGGACGCTACCGTAGCCCCGTGGACTGTATGCTGAAGATGGTGGCCCAGGAGGGCCCCACCGCCTTCTACAAGGGGTGAGCCCCCTCCTCTGCCTCCTCCTCCTCTCGCAGAGAAGCCAGGGGGATTGGCTTCTCTTTCTTGCCTTCCTTCTTTTTTCACGTGCTAGGTACCAGTTGTGAGTCAATCGGGGATTCCATAGGGGAAGGCATGGGTGTCAATGCCGCAAAGGAAACACCTGTAGAAGTTAAACCAGCCCGAGTAGCCCGAACCTGATTCAGAGAGGCCAGGAAGGCTGGGAACAGCAAGTCGCTTGTGGTTAGTTGCCGAGAGGTAAATTGAGACAAGAGTTCAGACAGACAGAGATGTGAAGCCAAGGGTGGCTTTATTAAGGGACAAGATCTCTTGGGAGGGCAGTGGGAGAGCAGAGAGGAGGGCGGAAGCATCGTGAGCTTCGGGGCGGGTTCCGCAACCCAAAGTGTAGGTTAGGAGAGTCGCACCTGGTGATTTGGGTTGAAGGCAGGTGGATTGTTCGCAGGGCTGTGCTGCGGTTGCCGGCAAACAGCGCTGAGAGAGCCAGACTGTGTCCCACCCGGGGGGGGGGAGGTCCTCTTGTCCCTGGGAAACAAGACCAGGGAGGAGGTCTGTTCTGTGGGTGAGGTAAGTTCGAGGGAGTGCTGAAGGCAGGTGCTTTGGAGTTCAGGTGCTGTGAAGCTCAGCAGACCATCGTCTTCTCGAGAGGCTGGAAGAGAGGGTGCCTGGCCCTGGACTCGGCGCAGACAGTTGCCACTAAGTCATCCCCACCCCTGGCCATCAAGGTGTGCAGAGCAGCGAGCCGGGGGCTCTCCAGCCCCCCACCCTGGCAGGGAGCAGAGCCAACATGGAGCCGAAATGCCCTGCTCCCTACTCTAGTGTGCCTGCCGGGTACTTGCGCCCATGTCTCTGCATCGACTGTCCCCTGGAACGCCTTCACTTTGCCAGCCACGGGCCCTGAATCTTAACCCTCCTTCAAGACTAGTGCAAATACCACCTCCTCTTTGATACACTCAGGGGTAAAGTCCCCCTCTCCCCTGTGAACTTCAGCCAACTTCACCTTGATGCCATTTGTATGGCACTTGCCTTATATGAGCCTTGGTGGCGTTGTGCGTTAAGTGTTGGACTACTAGCCACAAGGCCAGCAGTTCAAACCCACGAGCTGCTCCATAGTGGAGAGCTGAGGCTGTCCGCCCCTGTGAAGCCCACTGAAGCAGTTCTGCTTTGCCCCAGGGGTTCCTAGGAGTCTGACCCGTCGCACTTAGGTGCAGTTTTAAGGCCCTCAGATGATTGTAATGTCAGTGGCTTGAACCCACCTTTCCCTCCCCGGGAGAAATATGCATCTGGCTGCTTCTGGAAATATTTGCAACCTCGGCAACCCAGTGGGACACTACCATGTTCAAAGTCACTGTGAGTCTGAAGCAACTTGACAGCAATCGGCTTTTTGACCCCTCACTTGACAGCTTAGATGAGATTAAACTATTCCCTTTGTGAAAGCACAAACCCCTTGAAGGCAGGAAATGGTGGTTTACGCACCTTTCATCTCCGAGTCCCCGCACTCAATAATGTTGGTGAAGAACAGTCCTCATCTTGGTAACTCATTCAGTATGCATTTGGCCTTGGGCTAAGCAATTTATACATCTTATGTTAACATCTCAAAGTATGTAGCACTCTTCACAGTTGAGGTGGACAGGCTGTGGAAAGTTAAGAAACTTGTCCAATACTACTAAGTTGAAATAGTCGCAAAGTCAAGACTCAAACCCAGACACTAGTTAAATCTCGGGACAATTCCATGAAGGAGCTCTTATTGTTCACGTGACATGTTATTATGGCCTCGCAGTCACCTCTGTAGCTGACCTCTCACCTCCCACTGCTGCCTTCAGCAGATCATGTTCTGGATCCTGATGCTGATTGGACCCAACCAGCAGATAGCAGCCACTCTCTCAGGAGTAAGCCCTTGAGAAGAAGCTCTGGGGGCGCAGAGGTTGTGAGTTGGGCTGTGCGTTCGTCTGGGTGGACTACAGAAACAAATCCATAAACACTCATATGGGTTTAAGAAAGAGTTTTATATACAAGTGCAAGTGTACATTAAGAAAACATCCCAACCCAGTCCAGTTCAAGGTCGCGAGTCCGACATTAGCCCATGTGTTCGATACCAATCTATAAAATCTTCTTCAGACTCGCGAAACACCTGCCTTTGGATCCAGCGGTGTAAACATCGCAGCATTAGCAGGGGTCTCCAAGTGGCTCCTCCGGCTTCAGAGGTCTGGTTGCATCCATGTGGCTTGTTCGGCTCAGAGCACTAGGACAGCTTGATGTGGCTTCTCCTCAGGGATGTCTCACAGGAAGTCTGCCTTGTCAGTAGAGTCTCCAAGGAAGTGAACCGAGAAAGATGGTGTCTCTGCCTCCAAGACGGAATGACCCCATCTCCCAGAATTCTCAGAGAAGGCCATGCCCACACAGAGGTCTCCTTAGCTATCTCCAGATTGACAGTCTAGACTCCACCCTCCACCCTTCATCCTCAAATTGGCACCAGGTTAGGTGACTACCACAGGCTGTAGTCCCCGGGGTCAGCAGTTTGAAACCACCAGCCACTCTGCGGGAGAAAGACGAGGCTTGCTGCTCCCGTGAAGAGTTAGCGGTCTGGGGAACGCACAGGGAACTGCCCTGCCCTGTAGGGTGGCCGTGACTCAGCACTGACCCTATGGCAGTGAGTTTGGGTATCTGGTTTGGTAAACTCTTGAGCGTGGGAATGGCGTCATGAAATGGTATTTCGGCAGGCCAGCTGTTCCTCACCTGCCTGTGCCTCCATCTTTAGCCTTGCATCTCAGTTCATTCTTTCACTCGTCAGACACTCCTGAGCATCTGGATGCACCAGGTCCGGACCTCGACTGCCCTCCAGGAGCAGCCAAGAAAGACCTATGACGTTCTTGGGCCTTTCCTGAGCCTGGCCCTGTGCACGCTTTCCTCATTTTAAACCGTGGCTCAGAAAGATTGAGTTAGGTGTCCAAGGCCCACGGCCAGAAACCGGTAGAGCTGGAGTCTGGTTCCAGACTTCCCCCTCTCTACTGCAAGGCTGCACTCCCTGTGAGGGGCACAGACTGGATTCAAGAACACGGGCCAAGGTGGTGGTGCCTGAGCGGAGTCCCACAGAGCCAAGGACGCTGCGTGAGCAAATGCGTGTCAGTGAGCTAGCCCGCATCACCCGAGAACTGTGCTAGGAGAGGGGGCTCGGAGGGGGTGTGCGGGGAGAGAGCAGAAGAGGAGGTCAGCAGACTCCCCGAGTCTGGGGAGCACAGCTGGGCCAGGGGACTCGCTCAGAAGCCCGGGCAGGCCTCTCTCTGCAGTCCTGAGATTTGGTAGCACATTGTGGGTCTGAGCCACAGTGTCTAAAGGATGACCTGGAGGGAAGCCTCCTGGGAACTGGCCACACAGACTAAGGGACCTCCACAGTGGGCAGGGCAGGCCATCTCTGGGGTGTGCCTGTCCTGTGGTCGCACCTGAGTCACGCTGCGTGCCTGCGCTCCGGATTCTGAAGAGGACACAGCAGCAGTCATGAGAATTAACGAGGCACTGGGTGTGAAACTCGCCCAGGTTCAAAACACATGTCGTCTCGTTCCTTTCCTGACCCTAATTTCTGCCTAACTTACGTCCGTGGTGATGGCAGACACAGCCTGCTCCTGGCTGACGGGGCCTTGAGTCCTGAGGACTCTCGGTCCTGAGTGTGAGGCCATATTTGGGGGGCAAGCATGGCAAGAGATGGAGTTTGGGACTCGTAGTCCAAAATTGATGTCTCGCTTGTTTATTTCATCAGATTTATGCCGTCCTTTCTGCGGCTGGGAGCCTGGAACGTGATGATGTTTGTAACCTATGAACAGCTGAAACGGGCCTTGATGAAAGTCCAGATACTGCGGGAATCCTCCTTTTGAATACAACAAGAAGGCTACTCTGTGTGTCCCTGCTGAGACACCGGTGAAGGGTGGACTACAGCAGGCGGCCCATGCCCACGTGGGCACAGACTCACCACCCAAGTTTACAGACCTGTTAACTCGCTGGAGGACTCCCGGAGGTAGGAGAGAAGGCAGTGCTTTGTCTTAAAGACACTTCGTTTTGCGCTGGCAAGATGGGAAAATGAATTACATTAATTTTATAAACCCATCAGGTTGGATGCCTAACATTTAGGCAAGAGAAAATAAACCCAAGCAGATCCATTTGGATCAAAGGGAAGTTTTCAACAAAACAGAACTCTGTAAACTTGTGTCCCCTGAACATCTGATTAGATAATGAAGCACAAACAGGGGAGACAGCAAGCCTGGGACAAGAGTGGCCCCTGATTCAGCTGGCCATCAGCCGACATGGCTAAAGAGGCACAAAAAAGGCCACACAAGGTGCAGGGCACAGCCTTGGAGTCACCGTGGTCTTCACCCACATTTGTAAGGTGCCTGCCGTGTAGAATGCACCAGAAGTCTAGGAAACGCGAGGGGGAAGAAGAGGAACCCTCGGACCGGTGCCAAAGGAGACAGGATGCCAGGCCAACGCGAGGAGACTGTGGCTTGTAACTGTTTGCAGGAGACTCTGCACAACTAAGAGAGCACCGTGTTCCCCGTCGAATCATTCCGCCCCTGAGTCCCTCACGGAGGGGTGAGGAGGATCAAGGAGAAGCTGGACGTGAAGGCACGCTATCAACGCTCACGCTCGGTACACACCGCAATGGAAGGACCCAGGTAGGGGAAATCTTGTTGCGGCAGAGGACGGCCACAGAAGTCTTAGATGCAGGTGTACCGCCTTGAGACCAAAGGAATCTGGGACATGGTGATGGGTGGGAGGGAGGGAAGAGGGAAGGAAGCCCCAGGAGTCCTGTTACCAGACAGCTTCCACTCCCTGCCGACCTCCAAGGGCTGGGGAGCTTGCAGGGAATGGGGGAAGAGGTAGATGGTGTCCTAAGGATCTAAAATATCTGGAAGATAATTTTGATTCAATAAAGGAATTCACGCTTCTTTTCTGCTGTCTCATTTTTGGACAGAATTTTCCCCTTGCACTTCCTACCTGTCAGATGGTCCAGGCAGCAGATGAGCTGAGCTCTGGGGCTGACACTTCCCTCTGTGCGCCGGTCGCATGACTTCTGGCTAGTTGCTAAGCATTTTAGGGCTTCAGCTACTCCATCTGTGTAAGCCCAATGGCCCAAAGCTCGAAGGTTTTGTGATAGGAAGAACCAGGAGAGGCTTCCACCAAGCCACGGCCTTCTGCTGACAGGAACAACTCATGGGAAGGTCAGATCACCAGCCAAGGCCTGCAGCGCTGTGCAGGAGAGCACCACTGGGAGCTGCAGGGAGACTCAACAAAATACCTGCCTCTTCTTCCATCGCAGTACCAAGTTCTTCTCCTTGCCTGCCTTCCCTCCTGTGGGATGGAAACGTCTTAAAGATGATATTTCTGGGGGCTGAGCCCCGGTGGCGTAGTGGTTGTGCTGGGGACTGCGGCCCACTGGGATGGAGGTTCGATTCCAGCTCCACGGAGCAAAGGTTGGGCTTCCTACTCCCACCACCTGAGGGCAGTGATGCCCCCCAAAAAACAAAACAAAACAAAAAGATATTTCTGGGCTGAGCCTCGGTGATGTAGTGGTTGAGTGCGGAAGTGCAGCCCACGGGCTTGGCAGTTCAAATCCAGTGGCGGCTCTCCAGGAGCAGTGCTGGGTAGCTCCCATAACAGCAGAGGGCAGTGATGCGCCCCCCCCCCCAAAAAAAAAGATGATATTTCTAAAATGATAACAAAAAAGGGCAAGAGAGTGAGGGCAACGCAGCATCCCCTTCCAAACTTAAGATTGAACATCTTTCAAAGGGATCACGGAAACCCAGAATATCGGTGTCTTTTTCTGCTGCTGGGCAGCCTTGCTATGGCAGAGACCGTTCCAATTTCGCCCTCCCCACGTGAATCTTTATACCTCAGTCCTGCCCGAAAAATGGAGATGAGAAACCCAGTCTCACAGGCTCACTGTCCAGGCTGATTACCTAATAAGCACCAAACAATAGTCAAACTCACTGCCATGGTGTTAGCACAGACCCATCCTGGCTTCCCTTACTAGGTATCCTACCTTGCAGGGAGTACTTGCTACTTGTATTATTTGGGGTGGGGGCATCACTGCCCTCTGGTGGGAGTGGGAGGCCCAGTTTTGCTCCTGGAGAGTTGCTGCTGGATTTGAACCACCAAGCCACTGGGCCATAGTCCCGCACTCAACCACTACACCACTGGGGCTCAGCCCCTATTATTATTATTTTTTGGCATCACTGCCCTCTGGTGGTGGGAGTAGGAGGCCCAGCCTTTGCTCCGTGGAGCTGGAATTGAACCTCCGTCCCAGTGGGCTGCAGTCCCGCGCACAACCACTACACCACCAGGGCTCAGCCCTTGCCCTTCCCATTATTATTATGATGATGTGATCCTTACCACTTTATTTCAGTTTTGTTCTTTATTGTTTCTGTTGGGTTTCCCAGTTTGTGAAGCACAGAAAAAGTGGGTGCACAGTGATAATAGCTGGTGCAGTGGTGTACAGGGGACTTAGTGGCAGGGGATGGGTAAGGAGATTTCAGAAGTAAACAAGGAAGGCAGGAGCAGGGAGGCAGCACTAGAACGAATTGTGATTACACAACTCATTTTATAGGCGATTTAACCATGGGAAGGGCGATGATCGTACAATTCTTGATATGATCTAATGATTGAACTATTGAATTGTGTGATGTGTGGGGTAGGTGCCAATACAACTGTTGGATAAAAGAGAGAAGGGACCTGCAGACTAGGAAACATTTTTTAGCAAGAACCTAACTGACAAGTGCCTAATCTCTAAGGTTTATAGAAAACCTATAAGCCTTTTTGTCACAACGAAAAGGCAAACAGCCCAATTTAAAAATGGACATAGGTCATGAACACGTTCCCAAAGACGCCGAGGCAGTTAACAAACACCTGAAAACAGATGCTTGCAATCATGAACTGCTAGAGACACGCAAGTCAGAACCACAGTGCGCTCACCCTGGCAGGAATCGCATTGATAGGAACAGACCAGTGAGGCTGGAGAGGTGAGGGAGAGGCCCAGCCGCTTCTACACTGCTGGTGGAGCTCTAAAATGCGCCACCTGACAGGCAGAAAGCTCGGGGGGAAAAGGGGTCATCTCCACTGAATGCCCGTGCTAAACGAAAATTATCTGGCGATGCCATGAAGAGAGAGCTTCCTGTGAAAATAAATTAGGTACACATCAGAACCCATTGGGGAGGGGGAGGGGACCTATATAGTGACAGACTCAAGGTTTGGATGGATTTGGTTAAAGAACCCAAAGCTTGGGCATGCGTAGATTAAAGGCACCTGGGCATGCGAATTAGAAACCAGTAACACTAGTCGCCCATGGACACGCATCCACCAAAAACCCACCGATGCCCTCAAGCATGCCCTCAAAGTGGGGATGAGGAGTCCAAGCAGAAGTGGGCATGAGAAGGAATCCACTTCCACTGCCCGACCTTTCGAGGCTTTTTCCGTGGTTCTGCACTGGAAACCACATGGCTTTTCAAGCCCCAGAAAGGGCCCATTTTTGGTCCTGACTCTTGCTCTTGGCTCCCTGGTAGGCCCTGTGTGCTCTCCAGAGGCCGGGTGGCCTATGGGAGACTGCATTCCCCCACACTTCCTTTTCACTCATCAAAGTCCATTTGGATTTACAGTCGTGTTTCTGCTGGCAGAATTCTTGCGGCATAGGGAAGCAAGAACCAGGGGAAACGATCCCCAGACCTAACACAACCACAATGGGAAAGGAATGGTGCTTCCTTACAAGGTTAGGCATGCCATATGATCCCAAATCCCACTCCTGCGTAGATAGATATGCTTGGGAAATAAGAGCCGTGACAGGAAGAGACGCGTGCACACACTCCTGTTGACTGCAGCATTCTTCACAATAGCAACATGCTGGATGAATGGAAAAACAGACTATGGAATGGATGTGGGAGACAGGCCTGGGAAGAGTGTGTGTGGAAGAATTCTTCCTTCTTGTATCTAAGAAGCCTGGGAGGCCGGGGTTCTAGGTGGAGGGAGGTCTTTACAGTGGTGTTAGAGATGAGTCCTAATGACATTTTCATAACTGAGGTGAATCTCCACGAGGTCCTCCCATAATCGTGCTTATAAGCGAAGGGCTGTTTGCTATCTGGCTGGCAGCTTTATCGATAGGAAACGGCGTGTTGTTCTTGATCTCCCTGCTCAGGGGACAGTCACTCTCCCTAACCTGCCCCCAGCACTGGTGTTAGATGACTCCCCCTATGAACTCAGGGACCTCTAGGGTTAGGGTACGATTTTTACTACCTTTGTGGTTTTCTGTAATTCAGAGGGCTTGTATGCCTGGAGACTCTATAAGTCAATGTAAGAGTACATTTTCTCTCTCTCCTGCCCGCACTTGGTTCCTCACACCAGGGAGATGAGCACTTTGAAACGTGTCTGTCTCTTCATCTCTTCCCTTCAATTATATAAACGTCCCTTAGGCCCCCTCGGCTGTGAGGCCAGATCCCATAACTACACAGGGATGAGCAGTTGAAACATTCCACAGTGTGGATGAAGCTGGAAGATACACTGAATGAAGCAAGCCAATCCCAAGAGGACCAGTAGTGTATGCGATTACTTAGAAATAACCACACATCATTGTTTGATGATGACGAGGGATGGGAAGGAGAGGGAAGGAAAGGCAAGCCACGCTATTGGAGAAGTCAGAACAGCACGACCGAGGCAAAGGAAGACGATGAGAAACATGAAAGAAGAAAGGACAACTATGCACTGTGACGCTGTAACAAACAATCCTGCAACAGCAGGAGTAAACAATCATCTGTAAATCGATCGGAGGTGAAGGAGTACACTCAAGGACATATGGAGGTGTGGCTTAGGATTTTTCTCCATGTATATTTGTAAATTCTGCGTGTGTGTTTGTGTACATACACACAGATAGAGGGCACAATACAGAAACTACTTAAGGCTCGGTGGCTGAATTACTGGACTTGAAAGCTAGGATTATAGTTGCATAGGACATCCAGGTCAATTAGCAAAACAGTTACCTGGTTCATAAAGATAATGTCCCACACCCTAATCTGGCGAGAAGCAGCTAGAATTTTAAAGGCTTTCAAGTGGCCATCTAAGAAACAACCTTTACTATCTTACTGCGAGCAAAGGAGAGTGATGAAGACAAACTCAGAAAGTACTCAGTCCAAAGGACACGAACTTATAGACTCCGCTAACCTGAAAGCAGAATTAGATGGAGCCCAGCTACCACTACCTTCCATGCTGACCAGAACCACAATAGAAGGTCCCAGTAAGAATGGGTGAAAAATGTAGAACAAAATTCTAATGAAAAGAAAACAAAAAATCAAACTGACTTGTGGGAAAGACTGAGTCTAGTGTCCTAAAACAACCTTGGAACTTGAAACCCAAGACACACCTGGAGGCCACCTGTCAGTCAAGTAATAGGCAATGAAGTAAACACACCCCACACCCACACCCCACTCCATAAAGAATGCGCTCTTTAGAATAATCAACTCTAGAAGACCACAGAGCAACATTTGCCCCAAACTGAGGGCTAGAGGGCAGGATGGGACAAGGAAACCAGATGAATGAGAATGGGGAAGGAGAAAACAGGGGAAAAATGGGAAGAGTGAGTGTTAATTCATTATGGGCATTGCAACCAGTGTCAGGGAACAATTGGTGTATTGATGTAACAATTTATATGTTGATTGAAAAATGGACTTGTCTTTTTTTACCTACCTCACTCACTCATTGCCAGTGAGTCGATTTTTTTTTTTTACCTAAAGCACAATAAAAAAATTCAGCTGTTGAACTGGTAGCTGTTCAACTACAACGAAAAATCCTGGTTGGTTAGATCTCTTTCTCTGCTATGTGACATGTGGAAGCAAACCCGTCAGTCTGAGATTCTAAGGTGCTGCACTTCCAGGTACTAAGAAAGAGCTTCCTCCAAACTACAGAGGGCCTTTGTCGTCTTGGCCCCACCTTCTGTCCCCAAGAAGCCAGGAGGGAGAAATACTGAGGGCAGGTCCCCAGTTGCGGCCCACACAGAAGACCTGTCTCATTCTGTGCCCCACTTTCCCCACCACAACACACCTCTAGACACCCACCTGTTGTCAAGTCATTCCAAATCTGTATTTACACAAATGCTTCTAGCTTCGGCAGAATCAGCCCCACACCAGATTGTTTGGGAACTGACTCGGTCACACTGATGACCAACGAAACTAAACTCACTGCCATAAAGTCGGGTCCCACGCGGGGCT
>PVJH01014247.1:0-57540 GCA_004026705.1 Nesogale talazaci
CGCTGGGGGTTCGGAGCGGTGAGTTCCCATGGCCTTTCCCACTCTCACACTTGTCCTTGAGGTTCTAGGGTTCACACTGAAGTCCTCCCAAGAAATCAAACCATCCCCCTTCTCCCGTACCCTCAGACAGGCACCGCTGGCCATCTCCTCTTGACACTCCCCTTCATTTATATTGCCCTTGATCAAGCCCTACCAGCCCACCTACACCCTCATCTCCATCGATTTCAGATCACTTGTTGTTCCCTTGTTCCTGGGTTTGTTAGTAATCATTTCCTTTCCCCTGCCTCTCCCTCTCCAATTCCCATGCCCAGAACCATTGGCCGCATTGTTTTCTTCTCCAGATTGTTTATCCTACCTATTTTATCTAGATAGACATGCAGAGATAATAATATGCACAAAAGCAAGACAGAGTAAAACAAACAATGAAAGAAAACCAAACCAATGAACTAAAAAAATCCAATAAATAATTCTATGCCAATTTGTTGACCTTGAAGAGTGTTTTCTGGTCAAGTCTGATGGGATGCCATGCCCTGGCCCCAAAGTCTATTTTTGGTATTCTCTGGGACATCGTTGCTCTGCTCCCTTTGCTGTTCTGTAGCACACATTTAATGTTTCACCTTGGTGTGGTGGTGTCAAATTGAGCACAATTCCCCTACATTGTATCTAGTGTTGTCCCCCATAGGGCTATGCATCAGCGAGGGAGATCATGCCTCTTAGTGAGATCAACCCAGTGGTCCTCTCTGTGTATTAGTCGCTCTGAGCAGAAATACCATCTCAGAACTTGGTGGGCTAGGATGTGCTCCTCTCTCTCTTCCTCCCCCTTCATTTACTCTCCTGTGCTCTGATCAAACATGTCCTCCTCTTGGGCTGTCCTCTGAAGTGAATTCTTCTGGGGGAAGGGGTGCTGTTCACATAGTTAGGATTAGGATTAGCCATTTAGACCTCTCAATTAGCTCCCTGCTTTGTGCTGGTATGTTGCATTCACATCTTGGAGCATTGGAATCTGGTTGGAATCTGGTCCTATTTTCTTGTGGAGATATAAGCAACACACTCCCCTTGGGTGGGTGAGTGCCCTGTTCTCCCATTACCCATTTCTTTTTTTCCCACTCCTTTTTAGTTGGTTACCATATGTGTCCCTGGATTTAGTCTGGCGCCTGACATATTACCTGGACCTTACCCCAGAAATGTTTGCATACAGTAGCTTTTTTCCTATGCCCCTTTTGCTTTTCTAACCTCATTTCAGAGAACTCATGTTGTATTTGTCTTTTTGTGTTTGGGTTACTTTGCTTAGCATAATTTTCTCCAGTTCTTCTAATGTGGAATTGAGCTTTATGCGGTCATCACTGCATTTTAGGTATGTATTGTTTGTATGTACCACAGTTTTTCAATCCATTCGTCTGTTGATGGAAATTTGGGCTGTTTCCAAATCATTGCAATTGTGAACTGTGCTGCAATGAACATGGGAGCACAGATGTCTGGCCATGGTTAGTTTCTTGCCTCTTCTGGGTATGTGCCTAGTAGAGGGATTGCTGGGTCATATGGGATTGTAGCTCAATCTCCATCTGCTTTAGATAGTGCCCATCGATTTCTACCATGGCTGACATATATACAGATCTACCAGCAGTGGACACTAGTTCCTATCTTTCTATAGCCTCTCTGACACTTGTTGCTTTCTGATTTTTTAAATTAAGCTATCTTTGAAGGTGTTAGCTGATATCGCATAGTCATTTTAATTTGCATTTCTCTTATGGCTAATTATCTGGAACATTTTCTCATACCTTTATTGGCCATTCAGATTTCTGCCCTTGTGAAACTTCTGTTCAGGCCATTTGCCCACCTCCTCAGGGAAAAATTAGTTTTCTTCTTTTGGGAAACTAAGCAAGTATTGCAGATTTTAGTATTAAGGCCTTTTCTGATGTGTCATTGCTAAAGATGTTTTCCCAATACATGTGCTTTCTTATTACTCTCTTGATGAATTCTTTCAATGTACACAAGTGTTTTATCTTCAGTCTATCCAACTTGACAATTTAGGACTCATCTATATTTGCACCCTTCCCTTTTTATAGCCTATGTATTCCTTCATCCAAAGTTTTCAGGTTTGTCCCTATCCCGCTCATTGAAGGACGTAATAGTTTGGGGATTTACCTTGAGGTCTGTGATCCACCTTGAGTTTATTCTTGTGTATGGAGTGAGATAAAGATCTTGCCTTATTTTTCTGCAGGAAGATATCCATTTTTTCCAGCACCACTTATTAAAGAATACTTCCCATTTGATATTTTTGAGGCCCTACCAAATATCAGTTTGATATTTTGCTAACAATTTTATTTTGGGGTTTCAGTTATTTCCTATTGGTTTGAGTATCTGTCATTATACCAATACCATGAGATTTTGACCACTGTGGCAGTATATGTGCTAAAGTCAGGTAAAACAAGCTCTCTTACTCTGTCCTTCTTCTTTAAGAGTTTTCTGCTAATTTGGGGTTTTCTTCCCTCTCAATATGAAGTTGATAATCAATTTTCCCAATTATTTGAAGAAAGATTATGATAATTGTATTGGGGTTGCATTAAACTTGATAGTGCCTTGGATAGAACTGATATCCTTCTATATTGAATCTTCCAAAGCCGAGAGCATGGAATATTTTTCCATTTGTTGAGGTCACTCTTGGCTTCATGTAATAATGTTCTGGACTTCTTCTCATATAAATCTTTTGTTTATTTTAGTCAGGTATATATCTAGATATTTCAATTTGTGCTTGGCTATTGTGAAGGTTATCACCTTTTTTATCCACTCCTCTGTGATCTTTTCCAATGTGTATAACAGTCAAGTACACTTCTCTTTGTTGATCTTGTATCCTGCCACATTGCCGTATTACTATATTGCTTTCAGTATACCCATTGTGGAGCTTTTGGTATTTTCTATCTATAAAATCATATCATCTGTGAATAATGATAGTTTCACCTATTCCTTTCCCAGACAAATACCTTTAATGCCTTTTCTTTGCCTTATTCTGTTAGCTAAGATTTCCAGTACAATGTTAAATAAGAGTGGCGATAAGGGAGACCCTTGTCTGGTCATCCTTTTCAGTGGGATTGCTTTACTTTTTTCTTCAATGAATGCCACGTTGGTTGTTGGTTTTTCATATATAGGTAGTATCATATTGAGGAGTTTTCCTTCCATTTCTTTTCTTCTTCAGTTTCTTAAACAGGAATTGGTGTTGGATGTTGTCAGATGCTTTTTCTGCATCTATCGATATTATCATGTGGTTCTTACAGTTTTCGTGTCAATGTGATGAATGGTACTAATGGTCTTTCATTCGCTGAACCACCCCTGCATCCCTGGTATGAATCCTACTTGGTCATGGTGAATTATTCATTTTATATACTTTTGTATTCTATTTACCAGTATTTTGTTAAGGATTTTTGCATCAATGTTCACTAGGTCTGTAGATATCAATTCTTGTGGGATCCTTGCCTGGTTTTAGTATAAGAGTTATACTAGTTTCATAGAAAGAGCTAAGGAGAATTCTGTCTTTTTCTATAGCTTAGAAGTGATTGGGTAGGATTGGTGTCAGTTCTTCCCTGAATGTTTGGAAGAATTCACCTGTGAAACCATCTGGTCCAGGGAATCTTTTTAGTTGGTAATCCCTTGATAACCTTGTCTGTTTCTTCACTTGCTATGGGTCTATTGAGATTCTAGAGAAGGGCTATTTCTCCCAGAATTTGTTAATTTCTTGGTCTAAGTCATTGGAGTAAAATCCTTCATAGGACTGTGTAATTATCTGTTTGATTTCATTAGGGTCTGCTATAATGTCCCTCTTTCATCCCTCATCTTTGCTATTGAAATTTGTTCCTTTCTTTGGTTAGGTTTGCCAGTGGGTCTATCAATTCTGCCTATCCTTTCAAAGAACCAATTTTAAGAGCATTACATTTTCCAATAGTTTTCTTATTTTCCCTTTCTTGAGTCTCAGCCCTGGTTTTTATTATTTCTTTTCTTTTGCTATCAGAAGAATTGTCTTGTTGACTCTGCTCTAGCTGGTGCAAATTTCATGCCAGCATATCAATCATAAGTCTGTCTTCATTTGTGTATGTATTGTTATGAAACTTTCTTTGATAACTGCCTTTGCTGTGTCCCATAAATTTTGGTGTATCATGTTCTCATTCTCATTGTTTCTAGGATTTTCCTAATTTCAACTCTGCTCTGGGCCTGTAGGCACTCCTCTTGCAATAGAGAGCTATTCATCCTCCAATAGTTTGCCCTTGTTTTCTTCATCTTCATTTTGCTTATGGCACAGTGCTCAGAGAGAGAGGTCTGTATGATATCCATGAAATTAAATGTATGTGGATTTGACTTATGCCCCAGCATGTGGTAAATCTTTGAATTTGTGTCAGATGCACTGGAAAATGATGTGATTTTTTTGTGTGTTTGGGTGGAGAGCTCTGTAAACGTGTATCAGGTCAAATTGTTTAATTGTGGTGTTTAGATCTGTAGCCTCCATGCTGAGTTCCTTTTCCTGTGACCTATCTTTCCCAATGGGGTGTACTGAAGTCACCTACTATAATTTTTGAGCCTGTGATTTTTTTCATCTTTCAGAGTGTATAATTGATACATTCAGTGGGTCTCCCTTTAGGGGACTATATGTCTAGAATGTTTAGCAGTCCTTTACCTACAGTTCCTTTGAGCAACATATAGTGTACCTCATCTCTTTGTATGGTTTGTACTTTGAGGTTAATTTTATCTGTGATTAGGATAGCAACCCCTGTTTTTTTTTTATTGAATTGCAATTTGCTCAGTATGTTTTTCTCTAGTCTTTGATTCTCAGCTTATTTGTCTGGAATCTTGAGATTTGTCTTCTATTGGCAGCAGATTGACAATTTGTGTTTTCTAAGCCAGTCTGTTATTCTCAGCCTTTTTAGGAGTAAATTCAGTCCATGGATATTCAGGGTTATTACATCCATCTTTGGACTCTGTGATGTCATCTTAAACCTTTTATGTTGGGTGTTTCACCTCCATTTCTTATCAGTGTCTTATATGTGTGCAGTTCATTCTTGACTTATTTCCACACTTAAGCCAAGGCTATCCTTGGGGCTGTTTTCTCTTTGCTGTGCTCTGCATGGGGTTATCCTATGTGACATTATATTAGTAGTATATTATTTTTAATATATTAAAATATAATTAAATATATAAAATAAAATATAAATTAAAATATTAAATATTAAATTAAATAAAATATTTATTAAATTATTAAAATAATATAATATAATACAATTATATTAAAATATATTAAAATAAAATAATATAATTAGTGTATCATTTTTTCACGGTTTTTAAAAGTCTGCTTGGCTGCCATGTAGGTCACTGGTGTGGTTCTCTGCCTCCTCCAGTCTGTTGATGACATCCATGATTCTGCTACTTGTTTTTGTTATCTCATCCTTAACCTCTTGTATTTCCCTTTGGTGTATGATCTTTATATCCTCTATCATACATCCTTTCTATGTATTATTTCCCTCATATCCTATATGACTCCAAGCAGCATTCTGAAATTTTCTTTCTGTGATAGGTAAATGTCTGCTTCTTAAATACACATCGTGAGGTTCTGGACATCTTCTGACACTGCCTTTTGTGACTCCTGCTTTTTCATTGAGGTTGTTGTGGCTGATTTCTGTTTGCATTGCATTGCTTTTGAGGAGGCTGTTGCCTTTTTCCTGAGTCAAAGAGCACTGAACTCTCTCTTAGATACTCCTAGGAAGGCTTCTTTGAACTACCTATAACTAATTGCACCATGGCAGGGTTCAGAAAACTCTTGAGACCAAAGAGCCAATCCTCTCACTCCTAACAACTTTAAAATCACTCAGGAGCCTTAAATATGTTTTTTTTTCTAACTTTTTTTGCATCACTGACCTCTGGTGGTCATGGGAGCTACGCAGCCTTGCTCCTGGAGAGCCGCCACTAGATATGAACCACCAAGCCCGTGGGCCGCAGTCCCACACTCAACCACTTACACCACCGGGGCTGGGCCCAAATATGTTATTCCTAACAAATGAAATGAGGGTGATCTGAAATAATGGCCTTCAAACATTTCCGGTGTTACTTCAGAGCTGCACATTCACACTGAAAGAGTTGCATATGGCTTACAAGCCACAGTTTGCCAACCACTGCACTATAGGATTAACCTGCCACTTTATCCTCCTGTGGCTTTTCTCTTTCCCTAATGAAGGGAGAGCACATTGGATGGTCCTCTCATTGGTTGGGTTGTTGTGGACCTGCGAGGCTGATGCAGAGGACATGTGGGGGTGCCCGCTGCAACAGGAGTGCTGCAGAAGGCAGGTGGGTGTGCCCACTTTTGTGTGGAGCACCACAGACGGTGGGCAAAATTGCCTTGGTCAGCTAGATCATCAAGGAGGTTAAGCAGAGGTTTCAACAGTAGCATGAAGTACCGGAGAGTGTTGGCCAAGCTGCCTAAGGCCATGTGAGGCACTAGGGCAGGAGGGAAGAAGTTCCCTGACACATGAGACCACCAAGGATGGGCAGAAGTTCACTCAGCTCTGCAGGTGGAATTTCCCCCAGAAGAAGGTGAGTAGAATGTCCCCAGCCATATGTTAAGTGTTGCAGATGGTGGGTGGGCATGTGGGTGAATTTCCCTTGGAGGAATGTGAGTAGGATTTCCCTAGAGGGAGTGGATGGGACATAGATGCTGCAGAAGGCAGATGGGCAGTGTTCCCCCCAAAGAAAGGTGAGCAGGCTTTCCTCAGCCTCCTATTATGCTGCAGAGGTTGGAACTCCCCCAGCTGGGTGCAGTACAGGCATAAATGCACTAGGCTAAGAGGTTGGCAGTCACATGTGAGAGAAAAGGGAAGAGAAAAAGGAAAAACAAACAAAATTGATTCCACTGAAACTAGGGGGAAAGAGAGAATAGAGGGAAACAAAAGTAACAATATAGCTGAGGCCCAAAACCTGGCTGTGGGGCTGGAGGAATTTAAACCCTGGCCCAAGGAAGGAGCAAGTTATGGTTATTTTGAGATAAAGACTTTGGGCTGGCCAAAGGATCCCCGCTTTGGCAGAGACAGTGGTGGGGTTAAGATTAAACCCTAGCTGGCCTCCATAATGGTAAGACAAACTCTCACAACTTCTCAAAACCTAGTGAATCTGTGTCTACTTATCTTTCTGATATTCCTTCTGTGATCTGGCTATGTGGAATTTCCCTCTTAGTGAATCTCCTGCACTGATTTCTGTGGAGTCCTTCTGGTATGGGTTACTCATCGCCATCTTGCCAGAAGTCCATCTGTTCTGTTAGACATCAGGTTGCTATGATTTGGACCTAACAACACAAAACATGTAGTATGTCTATTTATACAAAACAAATGAAAACTCATTTAAAAAACACTTAAACTTTGGCTTCCCTAACCAAAAAAAATGGAATTGTCTGACCAGAAAAGAGAATTTTCAAAATCATTTTGTAAAATACCAAGGTTTCGTCTAACACCTCAATTACCAGTTTATCCATGTCTCCCCAAATGCTTCACCCATAACATTTCTGCATGAATCAATTCTCTTATTTAAGATTAACAGTGATTTTATAACATGTCTCCACTCTTTTAAAATATCACTAATAGTCTTAAAATAGTATATTAAAAGATACCTAAGTTCCTTTCAGCTTTGATATTGTTTGATATTGATGAACTGAAGACTGTTCTAACTGAAGAACAGAAGGTTGATATATGACTTGATTCATGACTTCATTAGTATGAGCAGTTTTATGAGAGAAACATATTTGATCTTATCTTGTCCACAGGGAACCATAAAAAGACCAAGGTGTGTGTGTGTGTGTGTGTGTGTGTGTGTACATATATGAAGATGCTTTTATTTGAATTTAAGGCAAACTTTGCCCATCATTATAATAAACTTTGATAATAGAGTAGGTAATATTCAACCAGGGAGGACTGGAAAGTTTTTCTTAACCTGTGAAGTCAATTACCTTAAGAAGTGCTTCCTAGCCACAGTGTGAGAGAGGTCAATAACTTTTAAAGAACTAGTAGGTAACAGAGCTAGTTCATAGGTAATGCAAAGATAAATTCAAAACCTAACTAATTGTAGAGGCAGTTCATGGTAGTCTAATCTCTCTGTGAAGTTTGGAAGCAAAGAATTTAATCACACTTGTTCCTTTTATTTCAAAGGTATGGGAAGTGCTTCTCTACCCTGAATAGAGCGTGAAATCACCTGGAAGCTTTGAGAAGTACTGATGCTTAGACCACGTACCAGATCACTCAAATAAGAGTCTTTCTACAAAAGATAACTTGTTCAATAAATTAACTTTTTATAGAAAGACCACATTGCTACAAACCATACAAGCATGGGTTTTTACAGCTAACAAATTAATCTACAGCTGGGCTGGCTTTAGTATATATTTTGCATAAAAGGGAAAGGGAAAAAAGGGGGCCAAGGAATCGCTCAGAATAGCTAGTTGTGGGGACTGATTCTGAGAGCTATGGGAGGAGGTATTGGTACCCTGGGTGGAAGAAAATGCAGTAGTGTGATCGAGTTGATGGTTGAGGGAAGTAATAGGGGAATCATAGGAAGTTGTAGGAAAGGAAACAAATTATATTTATATAATGTATAAAGACATGTTGGGCGATAGTAAATATAGGTTATGAAGAATCTTCCCTAGGTTAAGCCTTTGACTGCTAGTTAATTGAATAGTTGGTGGTTCAAACCCACCCAAAGATTCCTCAGAAGACAACTCCGGAGACCTGCTGCTGAAAGGTCATAACTTGAAAAACTCTATGCATATATTTTCAACCTAGGTAAATAATGATATAGAAATACCTCTGCCAAACCTGTGGGGTTGCTTCAAAAGTTAATGGGAAAAATATAGTGGATAGGTCATGCAATTTTCGCACAAACTTTCTCAAATCCCTGCTTCTGGTCCCATCTCCTTCACACACTTGGTCCAACTGTAGGATCATTGTAGGCAGGGAACCAAAAGATGAAAATGTCTTAACCATAACCCCAAACCTTCAGGAATGGGATCTTTGGGATTGGGAGCTCAGAACCACAGTTTCTGCAGGCCAAAGGGTCAATTGGTATAACATAATCCACAAAGATGTTTTATAGCCTACTTTGGTGAGTAGTGACTGGGGTCTTAAAAACTTCTGAGTAGCATCTAAGGAGAAGAAAATCATAGATGCTTATAAACAATTAGCCCAATAGAATAATGGATCATATAAGCCTCAGTTTCCATGACTCTAAATCCAGAAGAACCAGAAGCTGTATGACCACCACAACGGATTGTTTTGAAATGGGCCACCTTAGAAGGTGTTGAACAGAGTGAGAGCAACTCCAAGGGTCACAATGCGTAGAAAGAGGGGATATCCAAGGGGAATAAGGGGTTCAGAGCACTACAGAGCATGCACTCCTTGGAACATTCACCTCTTTGAGATAAACAAAATAGCATCTTCTAAGGACAAAGTTCAAAAGGTAGAAAAGGTTATGACAGAGAACAAAAGACAAACAAACAAACAAACAAACAAGAATGTACTGTTGTCGAGTTCTTTCCAGCTCATGGAAAGGGGTGACCCAGGGAGGAAGCGGGATATGTGATGTCATGTTACGAGGATTGCAATCAATGACACGAAACGAATTGTGCATTGCTAACTGGACATCGCTTTGGTTTCTCTGTTAGTCTTCATCCAATCCAAAATAAAAAGTTAAAAGCAAAAAACACTTACAAAAAAATACTTCTCATGGGTGTCCATAAGCCAGCTTCAAATCTATAGCCATTAACCAAAACAAGAGAAAATGCTTTGATAAAGAGTGGTGAAAGAGAGAACAAAAATTTCAAAGGAGACACAGTGTAGAGATGCTTTACCATGGAAAGACCAGAGCATCAAAAGTTAAAGAAGAAGGGAGGTGGAGTTGAGCATGAAAACTGGAGTAGCCCTTTGTGGATCTAATGGCAGGAAAGGTAGATTAAAGGGGGCTGCGATACAGGGTGCTGCCATGAGGGATGTAGTGGACTGACCTCAAGTGCAGGGGCCGAATCGATTGTTTTATGAGGAAGCCAGAGAAGGGAGGGATGTGTTAAAAAGGAAGAATCGGAGTAAAATGTCTCCTCAGGAATTAAGAAACTGTTGCCAAAGACATAACTAAGGAGCAACACTGATTGAGTCACCTTTGTGAAGCGATTTCAATAAGAAAAGACAGATGGTCTAAAAGTGCCAGCTGCTCCGAACTAGCTGAAAGAGGAGGGAAGTGGTAATTTCACAGAACTGTTAAGGTGAAAAAGGCTCGAGAGATCCATGTTCCAGCCCATGATAAAACACCCTTCTCAAGCTTCTAATGTCATATTTAAGCAATCAAATTGTCTCCGGCAGTTCTTCAAAGAGTTGAGCTATCTCCTACCAACTGGTTTTGATGAATACAATACTAAAGTTGTTTGGGTTTTGGTTCATTTTGGTGCAAAGAAGGGGATTAATATTTATTGATTGGACTGTTATAATTTATGTGTATATCTAGCTTATTTTATTTGGGGGCTCTCATTGTTCTTATCACAATCCATCTATACATTATGTCAAGCACATTTGTACATATGTTGCTATTATCATTTTCATTTTCAAAACATTTTCTGTCTACTTGAGCCCTTGAGATTAGCTCCTCTTTTTTTCTCTGGCCTCACTCCTGACCCTCCCACCCTCATGAACCCCTGGTAAATTTTAAACTATTATTGCTTTCATATCTTTCACAGTCCTTGTCTCCCTTCATCCATATTTCTGTTGTTTGTGCTCTGCAGGGAAGTTATATGTTGATCCTTATAGTCAGGACCCCTTTTCTCCCACCTTTCCCCTGTCCTCATGGTATCACTACTCATATTACTGTTCTTGGGAGATATATCTAACCTGAATTCCATGTGATGAGAGCTCTTCTCTGTACCAGTTTATAAGCTCCAGTCTAGCTGGGTTTGTAAGGTAGAACAAGGGTCATGATAGTTGGTGGGGAGAAAGCACTAAAGACCTAGAGGAATGGTGTGTGTTTCATCAGTGCTACACTCCCCCTGACTGACTTGTCCCTTCTTTGTGATCCTTCTGTGAAGGGATGTCCAATTGTCTACAGATGGGCTTTGGATCTCCACTCCTACCCACCTCTTTCGCATCAGTATGATTGCTTTGAGTCTTCTGATGGCTGATACTTGATCTTGTTGACACCTCGACACCTCATGATCACACAGGCTGGTTGCTTCTTCCATTTGGGCTTTGTTGCTTCCCTGTAGGTGGCGGCTTGTTTGACTTCACACCTTTAAGATTCCAGAGCAGGCGTGCTCACACTTTTTCAGCTGCAAGCTACTTATAAAATGGTCAAGTCAAAACAATCTTCCAGCTACAAAAATGCAAGATATATATCAATTTGTTTATTACATTTATTCATAAATGCACTAATTCTTTATATGTATAATATGTTTATGCACCTCGCATAACCACATGAGTCCATATTGCACAACACAGCACAATTAATTATGTACATTTTTTTTCATTACCTGGGTTTACTCTGATGATGTGAACTGAATGGAATGAGCTAGAGATGCATAGTCTGGACAGTAGCTGCTGACAGGCAGCCTCAAGCACACTTGCAAGTGATCATCAGTCATAGTGGAATAGTACTTGTACTTAATGATATTTATATGACAAAAGGCTGATTCACATAAATAAGTAGATTCGAATAATGCAGTAAAGGAGGTAGCACATTTTCTCATGTTTGGGTACTCTCCCTGTGTGATAAATTCCAGAACTGCTCATGCACTCTGGACTTCAGCTAAAGGTTGGTTTGTAATGTCAAAATCTTCCATTTCGTATGAAAGCAATACATTTTTATCTTCTTAAATTGGTACAGTTTCCCCACTCATTTTAATACCCCTTTTTATGTTTAAGAGAGAAAAACAAGGTCTAAAAATTGGCAATAACTTAGCTTGTCAGTTTTCCTGCACTTAGCACAATTGTTTGTACATGTATTTGACACCAAAGAGTGGATGTGATTGACTATCAATTAAATTATGGGATTGATGATAGGCTTCTGTACTTTTTTTAATACCATGCAATCTACCCACATTACATTTGTGATTAATAGATGGCAAGTAACGTATTGTGCACCCCTGCTCCAGATGCTGTATCTTTTAAAATCATTTTGGGGGGTTCTTACAGCTATTATAACAATCCACACATCAATTGTATAAAGCATATTTGTACATATATTTTGAACATTATTTTCTATTCATTTACTTTCTATTTGAGCTCTTGGTATCAGCTCTTCTTACCGCCCCCTTTCCTTCCCTTCCACCTTCTTGACCTGTTGACAAATCATAAATTATTACTTTCATATCTTGCGCCAACTGCTATCTCTCTTCCCCCATGGTTTCTCTTGTTTGTCCACCTGCTAGGTGTGTGTGTGTGTGTGTGTGTTAAGGGCCAGTCATTGCAATTGGTTTCCCCTTCCTACCCTCCTGATATCTCTACTGCCATTTCTCCTCCTTCAGGGTTTATCAGACCTGGAATGTGTATGCCCTGAGCTCTAATCTGTATCCCTGTGTACTTGCAGTCTAGACTGCAGTGAAAGGGAAGACTGGGGTCATGATAGAGGAGAGTGAAGAAGCCTCAAAGAAAGAGAGGAATGTTGTGTTTCATGTTTTATCTGTGGTATACTGCACCTGGTTGACTCTTTCTTTCCTGTGACCCTTCTGTGAGGGCCTGTCCCATAGTCTAAAAATGGTTTAGGGGTCTATGCTCTTAGCCCCCTCATTCTCAACAATATGATTTTGTTTATTTGGGGTCTTCTGCTGTGTCATCCGATCCCATCTATATCTCATGATCATGCAGGTGTGCTTCTTCCAGGTGAGCTTGTTGACTCTCTGCTAGATGACTGTTTAACTTCAAACCTTTAAGACCACAGGTGTTCTATCTTTTGATAACAGGCACCATCAGCTTTCTTCACTACATTTGCTTGTCTTTAGTGATTAAGCTGTGCTGGAGGGTGGGGTGGGGGTGGTGAAAATCACAGAAAGCCAGATTGTTAGAACAAAGTGTTCTTGCATTAAGGCAGATCTTGAACCGAGGCCCCAAATCCATCCACAATGTTTATGAATTAATTTATTTACACATGTACACACTTATGTTTATTTCTATATCCAGATCTTTGCATCCTAGATCTTTTTCTGTTTCCTTTTGCTTTCATCCTTTCCCATCTTCAAGTTCGTCCTTCTTCTGCCTCTTTGTAATTCCTCTCAGCTAGATTTCTGTGCTGCAACACCAGCAGGATTACTGTGGCCTCCTCGTTATTGATTTTAATTTCCTAGTTGTTCAGCTTCCTATGCTGTTGCTTGCTCACAGTTCCCTTCCCCATCCACCTCCTCCCCCTAAGGCTCTCCAGAACTCTTGATCCATTGCTTTCTCCCCAAGCTTGATCCCAATGCCTGTTTTATGTAGGTAGCAAACTAACAATAACAGAGAAAAAGATTGAAAAACTAATAACTAGCAAAATAGAATACATAATTCCATATCTGTCAGCTCATCTTAATTACAGTCTCCCCATTGGTCCAGGGGTGGGGTGGGGGTAGTGAGGTAGAGGAACTGCCCATCCTGGTCTGGAGTCTATTTATTTTGGTAGATGTTCAGAGGTTTTGTGACTTTTTTTCTCCATTACTGATCTGTTGTGTTCCCTTGTTTGCCCCACTGTGTTTGTGGGGCAGCATTGTGCTAAGGAATTTTGCATCTATGTTCATTAGAGATATCAGTCTGCAATTCTCTATTCCTGTGAGATCCTTGCCCTGTCTGGGTATCAAAGTTACACAGGCTTCAAAGGATGAGTTTGAGAATTTGCTGTCTTTTTCTATACTCTGTAATATTTCGTGGATGATCAGTGTCAGCTCTTTCCTAAATGCTTGGTAGAATTCTCCTGTGAATATGTCTGGTCTGGGAGCTTTCTTTTTGGTTCATAGTTTCTTAATAATCATATTTATTTCTTCTTTTGCTATGGGTCTGTTGAGGGACTTCTGTCTGGTATAATCTAGGAAGGGATTATTTTTACAAGTATTTGTCCATGTTTTCCATAGTGTTGAATTCATTAGAATACAGACTTTTGTTGTACTTTGTGGTTATCTTTTTAATCTTGTTGAGGTTTCATTGTGATTTTCCCTGTTCAATCTCACATCCTGGCTTTTGGTCTTTCATCTTGGCTATTGATGTTTACTTCTCCTTTCCTTGGTTAGGTTTGTCAACAGTTTGTCACTTCTGTTGATTCTTTCAAAGAACCAGTTTTTTGCTCTACTGACTTTTTGCGTTATTCTTCTGTGTTCCCACTCATTTAACACTTTCCGGGTTTTATTATTTCTTTTAGTTTGCTATTGGAAGCATTGTTCTGTTGACTGTTTCTAGTTGTTGGAAGTTCTGTGAAGGAATATCAGTCATAAGTCACTCTTTCTTTTTCATCTACGCATTTATTGCTATCAAACTTCCTCTGATAACTGCTTTTACTGTATTCTATATGTTTAGGTATTCTCATTCTCATTAGTTTCTATAAACTTCCTAATTTTCTCTCTAATCTGGGCCAGTACCCATTCATATTACAGAAGATCATTATCCATCCTCTATTTGTTTGCCCTTGTCTTCCTGGTTGTGCTTTTGTTGATCTACATTTTTACTGCATGGTGATCCAAGAGGGATGTGTGAGTAATCTCTACATACTTGGATTTACTCAGACTCAACTTGTGTTCCAATATGTGCTTTGTTTTTGAAAATGAGCCACGTGTACTTGAAAGGATGTGACTATTTTTGCATTTGATGAAAGAAACATATCTTGGTTGCTGGAAGGGGTGGTAGACAGTGTCCTTCTGGACCTGTCGATATGTTAGGAAACACAGTGACCTTTTTGCATTTCAGTGAGTTCTGGAATTGCTTCATGGTTGAAAATCACAGGGAGCAATCTGAACCAGACCCTAGTAGAGTGAATCTATTTTTAGCACCCAGTCTCCCAGTATTGGCCTTCTTACCTTTTAATTTTCTGGTCTAACATCAATAACACCTGGCAGATGAGTTTACCTGGATAGCATCTGGACTCTTCCTCAACCTATATCATTTAATAGCCAGGCATCATCAGCTTTCTTCACCACATTTGCTTATGTACCCATTTTATCTTCAGAGATTGTGTCATGAAGATAAGTATTGCAGAATGCCAGCTTATTAGAACAAAGTATTCTTGTGTTGAGGGAGTACTTGAGTAGAGGCCCAGTGTCTGCCTGCTTCCTTGAAACTTATCATATGATTATATGAACACAAGGCTATATCTCTATTGCTATATATTAATATATTTACATATCTGCAAGCCTATATTTTATAACTCTATAAATATATTTTCCTTCCTAGTTATTTCCTCTATTTCCTTTTACTTTCCTCCCTTCTCACTATCATGTTCAACTTTATTTGGCTCTCAGTAATTCCTGTTGAGTACATTGCTTTTGATGAAACCCTATCATTCTATACCCTTCTCACTATTGATTTTATATCTCTTGTTGTTCCCTTTTCTCTGGGTTTGTTCGCTCCCCACTACTTTTCCCTCACTTCCCTCTCTCACCTGTCCCCTAGAACCATCAGTCCTGTTACTGTCTCCTTGGGATTGTTTATCTTGCCTATCTTAAATAGATAGACATGAAAATAAATAAAGAATTTAGGTCTAGCTGTTGACCCTTATGTGTATTTTCTGATGAAGTCTGATGAGGTGCCAAGTCTTGCTCTCTGGGAATGAAGTCTATTTTCAGAATTCCTTGGAGACATTGATCGATGCTTTGTTCCCTTTGCTGTACTGTTGTACTCCCTGTGTGTCTTGCCTTGGTGTGGCGGCTGAACACAATTCCTACATTGTGTCTCCAGAGCACTGGGTCAGTGAGGGGATGGTTCTATTGTCTTTTCAATGCCTTGACTGTTCTAAGCAGGAGTGTTGTTCTTGGGGATCGGTGGACCAGGATGCAGCCCACTCTTTTTATTTCTCTCATTCCTTCTCAGTTTGTTCCCATGTAATCTGGGTAAACTCACTATTCTCCCTGGGCTATATCTTTAGGTTTTCCTCTGTAGTACAATCTTCTGGGAGGAGGTTTGACATAACTGAAATTAGGGCAAGTCCCACAGGCCTGCTATTTTCTAAAGAAGATATTTATTTAAAATCTGCTTTAACTGTTTACTATGACAGAGCTTCTCTCTTGTACTTTTTCTTTAAATCCATTGTAGAGAGCTCCATAAGGTAGAGATGTGGTAAAATAGAAGGTAATAGACATTTGAATCACTATTAGCCTTTCAAAAATGAAATTCTCTTTAGATATGGAAACATAATGTGAGCTGGAATTCAGCCTTGTTTCATTCTAGCCTTCTTCATCACTTTTACTTGCCTTGAAATGTGTCTCTTATAACAAATATACCCAAGATTGATGGTTTTCTTACCGGTTATAGCTATGTCTCACCACACTACTAAGGACTGAAATCTCCATAAAGAAGATTCATACCCTGATCTCAAATATACAAGCTTCAGAGCATCCTATGGACGAGAAAAACCATGTACATATTTATGCAGACCCATGTCATGCATTTTCTTCTGAGAAGTAATCCCATGACAAACAGCTTTGTGGTCATTGTCTCTGTGAGGGAGAATATCTGAATTTGGCTTGAGTACTTCGAGAATGAATGAATCTGACCCCACTAATAGAAAAAAATGCATAATGCTTTAAAGAAATTAATGAAACTTGTTGACTTTTCTGTCTTAAAGAAAAAAAACTCCTAGTTTCTGAAAAACATGGCACAGTTCCCTACATATTGTTTACACGTTTGTATTCCTTAACTTTTTACTTCAGATAAAAACCTCTTAGGAACTGAGCTGACATACAACTTTATCAATAACAGATTTCTTCTATCCTTGAAACGTAAGCATTAAACACATAGTTTTTCTATGTCTATTCAGAAGTCCTCACACTATTTGTCATAACTGGCAGGAGGAACAAGCAAACAAAACCTATTAACTAAGTGTAATAATTAATGAGATGATTAACCAAAAATATGAAAGCCATATTCATCATTTAGAACAGCATAGTCATCTTGATATTTTAGGTCCTCTGTTTTTGGGTATGACTGAGTCAGTTCAAACCCATTGTGACTCAGTGTACAACAGAATGAAACACTACTTAGAACTGTGTCACCCTTAAAGTTGTTATGTTTAATCCCATTTTGGCAGCTGAAGTGTCACATTCATCTAGTTGATATTTTCCTTTCTTTCACATCTCTCTACTTCACCAAGCAGATGTCCTTTCCTAGAGATGCTGCTGCTGCTGTTGTTGTTGTTTGGTGCCATAGAGTGAGTTTCAGTCCATAGTGATGCTAGGCCAACATGACAAAACACTTCCCAATCCTCAGCCGTCCTCACAATTACTTTTATGCTAGAGGTCATTGTTGCAGTCAGAGTGGCAATCCATCACCTTGACGGTGTTCCCCTCCTTCACTGGTCCTCTATTTTACCAAACAGGATCTCCTTTTCCAGGGACTGGTCTCTCCTGACCAAAGTATGCAAGATGAAGTCTGACCATCCTTATCTTTAAAGAGTGCTCTGGTTGTACTTCTTCTAAAACATCCATTTGTCCTTTTAGTAGTTCATGGTACTTTCAATGTTATTCACTGGTACCACATGTCAAATGCATGGAATCTTTTTCAGTCTTATTTATTCAATGTCCAATACTCACATGTGTATGAGACTATTAGAAATATCATGGCTCATCTGTTGGCTTGTCATACTATGGTTGTTTTGTTACTGTGATGATGGAAGCTATGTCACTGGTATTTCAAATGTCAATCAGAGTCACTCACTGTGAACAGGTTTCAGTGATGCTTCCAGGCTAGGAACAGATAAAAAAGAAGTACTCAGTTCCCCATTTTGGAGGAAGGAGCTGCTGAAAAGTTTATACACAGCTTCCCACAGATACGCGCTTATAATCACCTGTCTGAAGTACAGGTGAACTGCTAAGGAGCATTCTGCTTACACTTCTTTGAAGACAGGTTGTTGTTGTTGTTGTTGTTGTTCTAGGTGCTTTCAACCTCTTCTGTCAATACCACCATTCAAATGCATCATGTCCTCTTTGGTCTTCCATATCCACTGTTCATTATCAGGTAATATCAAAATAGCAGCTCTGATTACTATAACAAACTTTTGGTTGTGATATAGGTTTTCTCTTCCCTGCAAACATTTTCTTGCCTTTTTATAAGATTATACAACACTGAAAAGTGCTTTCAGATATACATATGAGGTGGTCATGTTCCAAGGAACTGAACATAGAATTGGGGAATCGTGTATTAACTGTAGACCCATCCAGGAATTGGGAGCAGGATCGCTGTTCTTCAGCCAGAGATGTTCTTGAAAACTAAAGTATGGGCAGACAGATGGCATTACCTAACCTTCCTTTATCTCAGACTTACTCCCAATGTGCTGAAACTAAGTAGAGAAGGCTATCATGCGCAATTGTATCTTCAACTTCAAAATCAAGTATTTTTAGATAATGGCCATAGTGACATGATTGGAAGGCAGAAACACAAAATTCTTCCTTTCCACAGAGTTTCAGGTTACTCATCAGATATGAGAAAGGGAATAAGAAAATGAGATCATGGGATGGAGTAGGGGAATTTCAAAGGAATGAAAAAGAATAGTGAAATAGATCTAGCAGTATTTTTGGTTTCAGTTGAAATCATGCTAAAATTGAGACTTGACCCATTTATCCCTTTGTGGAAAATGGTAGAATTATGATAAATGAGGCTAGAAAGTCTTTCAGATCTAGAAATTAGGGTTGAAATGATGAGAATTGATATCAGAGGGTCACCCCCTATAATAGATGGGGTCACCTTCTGATATTTTCTGACCAGATTAAAACAAATTAAATGCTAGGTCTTCGACTTTTTCTCTTTTGCTGTGTGGTTGTCATATTGTCAAAAACTGATTAAAATCAGGTGTGATTTTACTAGGGCCTATATCAATATTATCTTCTCTAATCTCTTAGCCAGTGACAGATTTTCAAAACATGAGGTTTATAGTCTCAAAACTGCCAAGGAAGATGCAGTCACCAAGCCATCAGATAATCCTATCAATTATCTATCTATCTAACATCTATCTCTCAAATAAATAAATGAATAATTTTTTACAACACTGAAAAGATCAAAGGGGTGGGCATTGCTCTGAGATCCTCTGAATTTCCATGATCTCCACCCTGACCACACCAACTAGAGAGAAGCTCGTACATGTATTTTTTAAGCACACAACTCACTTCTCCATTACAAATGTAAACACATTCATATGTGCAGAAACCCTGATAAGGAGGATAAAGCTTACGGTCCCTATGCCATGCTTAGGTCAATTTCAAATCTCTCCCCACCTCCAGCCCTGCTCACTTCCATGTCTCCAAAAAAGTTCCTTCTTTCTTGTACTTAATGCTGGGATATGTGAGAGAGTCACAGGGCATTCCACCCAGTCCCAGGCTGTCAAGACAGGCTTTTGGTCTTTCTGCCTCCTTACTTTTTGCATACTGTCCTGCTCTGTATTCAGAGGAGTCATTACCGTCTTATAACGACTATGTTTTGTTGGAATTACGGGTACTGGGAGGGGGAGGAGGGAGAGATCTTCAGCTCCACCTTTTTCCCCCTGATAGTCTTTACCTCTCTCATACAATTACAAGAAGGAAGAGGATCTTCCAAAATGACCTCTGTGAAACAAAAGCTACAACATACTGCCAAGGGGCATTCAGGAGTCTTGAATTAATAGTAAGGTGTGACAACTGGTTAGTCACATGAACTCATTAAAATTGGAGCGCTACAGCTACTTACACACAAATTCAAAATGGTTGACCAACTTTAACATATGAAAACATTAAAACATGACCCCCCCCCAAATAAAAGAAATAATGCATTTTAAAAGATAGTTCCATGATAGAAAAACTCTCCATAAATATGACACACGGTGTGTGGCTATAGAAGATTGGTATTTAATGGCATTTGCAATAAGTAGTAATAGCCATAAATTGCTCCTAAGAACACAGAAAAGTAGCTTTTGCCAACAATTGTGGCTAACTGGAATGGCTGACGGAGCTGGAGGAGGAGGGCAGTATGTAACTCCCAACAACAGATGGTGCCAGACTTTAGAGTCCACGAGGAGGATGCCTGTTGTGGATCAGCAGGAACTGTTCAGAAAAGGTTGTGAGACCATGACTGTCCTTCAAGGGGTGCATCTGTGCAAGCTAAGGAAATCCAGGGAGAGGTTTCTAGCATCCAGGAAGCTGACTTGATAGGCTTATAGATTCCCAGTTTTAGAAGTCTATTTACTATACAACTTTACTCAAGCAAGGACTGCCCAGATAGTAGAGAGCAAGGCAATTCTAGCACTGCTTGGAGCTCTCTACCAGGTAGTTCTGGACCCAGTTCTGTGCACCCGCACAGTCCTCACTGAGGGGCAGACTTCCCTTCTCGTGTTTATTGGCTCAGTGTCCTACCCCACCTCTATCAGAATGCTGTGTTGTGTTGCTGAGAGTTATGTAGTGGTTTCATGGTGGTGCCCCAGTATTGGGCAAATCTTTCTCGTCACAATGCCTCTCTGACCTCACTGGCCATGTCTACCAGTGCCTGTCCTATAGGTCCAATTAGGAATGTTCTTGGGTTGGATAATCTTCAGCCAACTTTTGCTTGCATGAGATATTACAGTTGATTTTACAGAGGCTAAAATCCTGGACTCCCCTCCCCTCTTAACTTTTTATAAAGAAAGAAATAAAGGGGATGATGACACTGGTGCCTACGATGATGAAGAAGAGAAAAATATAAAGCTTGAAGAATGCCATCTGAGAACTGTGAACACAGGTGGAGTGACAGGGCAATTGTATGTAATGTATATTAAAGAAAACATTTGTATAAAAGAAATTGCTATTAAAAAGATGAAGTGGTAGGTGATAAAAAAATTTTTAAACTAAAAAGGAGAAGTAGACGGTGGTATAGGCCAATGGCATGTTGTTTTTCAGGGACTAGACACAAGATGGAAACTTTGTTTCTTGAAGTCATCACCAGAGTCACCTACAGTACCACAGGCTGAAGTAGAAGAGGGAGGCCAATATATAGTATTGAGGGAAGAGGAGAAGCAGAGAGAGGAGGGGGAAGAGGAGCAGTCTCAAGCTCCTTGGTGCACACAATCATGTAATGCCCCAGTAGAGATGACTACCTACTTGAAATTTAGGAGCATCACAATCTGTATGAAGATGGACAGAATAGAGCTGAACAAACAATTGGAGAAAGGATGTAAGCTGTGACTGCTACAAATGAGCTATAGAAAGGTAGCTGGTGGTTGATGGGACCTGGAGGGGAGGAGGATCTTGACTATAGGATCTTGGTCAGCTCCACCTTTAGAGGACATACCATGTTGCAGGTTGTCCAACAACCAAAAGGTTTCATGGCTGTTGAGTGGGACAGGCAGGTGCTGTTGGGCACTGTCTCTTCCTACCCCTATAGATGGGAGAGCCTCTATTAGAACACAGACTAGGAGGTAGGCCTAAGTTTTGACTGCTTGGCCTTCACTAGGACTTTCTGAGCTAGGGGATGGCCTGCTTTTAAATCCAATTGTATTGAACCCTGAGGTGATATCCATAGTTGCTTCTTTTCTAATACCTAGTCATATAGGAAAGAACATAACTGGCTTATAGACCTGGAAGACCAATTTTCCTTTTGCCAGAGTAGCTAAGCCTATTGATGCAAAGTAGCAAGGCAGGGACCACTCTTGGCTTCAATCCCATCCCCTCAGTTACAAACTAGCAACAACTTCAAGAAATATACCAGATAGTGTAATCTTAATACTTCTCATTTTCATCTCTGGTTTGTGTAAGTGAGATTTTGTTAGTGGCAAAGAACTTATGCCTCTGAGGACAAGTTTGTGATGAGTTTTTCAGTCAAGTTCAGTTCATCATGTTCTTTTTCTTCTGTTTTGTACATGCCTGCTGGGGCCTTTTATAGAGCTTTGAGCAAATTCAACCATTCATCCATATAGTAGCACAAAAGATCACTTTTCCTCTAGACCACCCACAATGATACAGTTAGGAAAGTAGAGAATGCACTTAACCTCATCTAGACTTGTGGCCCCAGCTCTGTGGGCATGCTTTCACACATTACTATACTGGCTGTACTCTCGAAACACCCAGCTGCTGGTGCAATCAATTTCCAGGCGCACAATTGGCCTACTTTTCTCTGCCATTCAAACTCCCTCTAACCAAGCATACATACTTCTGTTGGGGGCAGGGGGGGAATTAGACACTTCATAATGAGTAAATTAAATGTACAAAAGATATGATGTAATAATTGTCCAATGGTAGGGGTGAGAACAGATAATATCACTACAATACCAGGCATGCATTTATCACGAATGAGCCTTTTCAATCTCGCAGTCTCTCTGGTCTAGAATTCTCCTAGTTAGACTTCTCCTTTGTCTGTGTGTTTCTTACTTCACAGAGCAACATGATTTCATTTCTGCAAGAGAAGATAAGCAAAAGTGAGACAAGGCATTGCTTTTTTTTTTTTTTTTTGCTTTTTTTTCTTGTTTCCCAGGAAGCCAGCCCACAGCAGGCAGATTTTGAGACAGAGATTAGTGGATGTTTACTAGTCAGTTCTCTCAGGATGATCAACTTTGGAAGGAAAGAAGAACAAGCAGAATTGGGAGATGCAGAAGTCAAGCTGCAATAGCATCTGAGCCAAGTCAACCATTGGGAATATACACAGATAAAATTCAGAGTTGCTAAGCACTGGAGCAGGAGACCAGTGTCTTTATACTCCTGTGGCAAGGAGTTATTAGATGTAGAAAAGATGTGTGACTTAATCCAAGATTGTTTCTGCTAATGAGGATTCCTTGAGGAAGGCTGACGACTAAGAGACATGTGCCCATGGTACTCTAAACAGATTGAGGAACCAACCTTTCACTCCTACGTAGGGATAAGCCAGCACTTAGCAGCATCCACCATACCACAGATGTATAATGCTCGAGAACTTTATTTTCATACTTCCTAAACTTTAAACTTGTAGGCTGAGACAAGTCTATCAAACATAATCTAAATTATCTGTTGCCATTATCAACCAAAAATGAACCATCTATTAATCTTCATTGGGACTGTAACCAATTTATAGCCTTGATATATAACCTTTAAACAGGCGATGAATATTCATGATTTTCTAAACCTATCCAAAAATGAAAAACAAGTGAGTGGTTATTTAAAATAGCCATCTTCTGAGGAACTCATTTCCATTTAGCTACCAGCGAGCTTCAAAAAGTTCTTGGAAAAATGGAATTAAAAGATTATGTAATTTTCCCCTTGCACTTTTGGAAGCTCCCCCTTCTAGCTTTCTTAAATCTACATATAATTGAAGGAAAACTGGTAGGGGCACTGCTTCCGCTATTGATTGCCATGGTAGCTCTCCTTTCTCCCTAGTTCAGAGTAGTGGTGATGAAATATCAATACAGATGTGCTTAACTGTTTTAATATTTAAGTGAAAAATGAATAATGGAAGAATGTTTTAGTTTTATAATAAAGAAAAATGATGGGAGACTTCAAAAAAAGTACTCATGACAAGATTATGGGGAATGTATAGAAATCATTGGACAATAGGCAGCAAGGTGATATTTTAAACAAATACAAAAGCTGTGAATGGCAGAGTAGTCTGGGAACTCATTGGCAACTACTTGTGCAATGGAACCAGGAAAAGGCTGACATAAAGTGGTCATCTCCTCTATCCCCAAAGAAGATGAAGCTAGGGGGTAAGGGGAAAGCATCTCAGGAAGGCTGCCAGGTGTTTGGGGATGAGTCGGGTATGGGAATAAGATGGGTTTATACTGTCCAAACAGGAGATAATGGCCAAATTGATATTAGTGGAAATAAAAGAAGGGTAAGATATAAGGTGGCCGATATAAGGTGGCCAATGAGGAAATGAGGTTCCTATGTGGCTCAAGGGGTTTGCCATGTGACTGCTACCTGAAAGATTGTTCCAACTGCCTGGAAAAGGCACTGCAGAAGAGACCCCTGGAGATCTGCTTGCATAAAGGTTACAGCAAAACCTAACCCTGAGGTCAGTTAGAATGAACTCTATGGCAATGACTTTGTTTTTGGTTTATGAGCAAATGCCTGCCTTCTTTACTCCTGTTTATTGTCCCAGTTGAATGTACAAAGAAGATGATTTACAAAGGAGATGGTCAAAGGAGATGATTTAATAATTGTCCAACGGTATGGGCAAGAACAGATAATATCACTTGTTTGCCAAGTAGGACTGTTACATAGGACTTTTAAGGGTGTGATCTTTTGAAAACAGATTTTCAGGTCTGTCTTCCAATGTGCTTCCAGGTGAGCTCAGTCACCCTTTCAGCTGATCGCCAAGCTGTTTACACCAACCAGGCATTCTTGCCCCAGTTTAGTCTTTTAGAATTTAACCAATTGAATCCATAGACTGGGTTTGCTCGCATAGTTTATGATGTTAACACAGTTGCTATATTGATGATATGATTAACCTTTTCAGATACTATTACCTCATATGAGAGCCTTGTATTTTCTCAAATCATTTTATTAGGAACTAATCCAGATATAATACCAATCCATGGTTTAATCAAATCAAGTAGTTTCAAAACATTTCTTCCATCTTGAATTCCTTGAAATTAGCTCCTCCTTACCTGTGGGGCCACCCTCACCCTTCCACCCCCCGCTATAGGTTCAACAATCCTGGGTTTCATAAAGTGAAGAACAGAAAAACACATAACAAAAATTGAAGAAGACTATCCACAATGACAAAACAAGAGAGATAAGCCCCAATATGAAAAAAAATCCACAGAAAATATTAAAAGCCAGATCAAGCACAATGTGTATCAGAGGAGAGATCAAGTGACAAGGTTTTACCCTAGTCAGGTTTGTCATTTTAGTATGCTGTTGTCACCCCTCCAACACTCTGCTTGCAAACCAGTTTGTTCCCACCCCTCAATTATGATCAGAAGGATTTCATTGGAGTTTTATTCCCTGTGGAGATCTTACAAATGTATTTTGGTCTTCCCCTTCCATCCATAGCCTCCACAAACCATAACCTCACAATTCAAGCTCTGATACTATTCCCTTGTTTCAGATTTGGATTATATCATTTACAACCCTTGGATCATAGATGTGGATATGCTTGTTCTATGTGGATTTAGTTGAAGTCTCTTTTAAATGACTGCTTGTTTGGAAACAAGCATTTAGAACTCCAGATGCCATTCTATCTGATAACCAGGAAGCAACAAACTTCTTCATCACACTTTTCTACAGCGCCCATATCTTCTGTGTTTTCTTCATTAGGGCAAGAATTGAGCAGGACCAACACATAAGAGCCTCTTACCCTGTTTCTTTAAAGCTGTAACTTGATAACCTGTGGTGGAAACCTTGATGTATTTGATGGGAAATAAGTTTTTTCCACCAATTCCTTCAGCAACCCTTGCCACAGGATTGGCAAAAGAGGAAAACCTAGGCATTTGTTTCTTACAGTCCTAGAATTCCTATAGGGTAAAAAATATTTTATGAGAGTAAAAATTCCACTGAGTTGCAGCCTAAATAAAAGATTTACCGGATAGTGTTGATAACACGGGTCAGTTAAGCTATTGAATAATTCAGTGCATGTACACTTATATTGGTTATATTCCAAATAGCCCTGAAGACTAAACAGGATTTGACATCATATTAAAAAATAAATGATCTCCAGTAATTCTAAAATTAATTATGCTAGAGTATTTGATCCTGTATAAAACTTAGTCAAGCAAATGTTTTGATGGGGAATTTTAATTACTGCTGATAAGTACCATCAATGGAGCCTGGTGGCATGGTAGATTACCTAAAAGGTCAGCTGTTCAAACCCACCTGGCTATTGTGGGGGTTGGGGGGAAGAGGAGACTGAATATTCTCATGCATATTCCCAGGTTTGAAAATTCACAGTCACAGTTCTACTCTGTTCCATGGGCTATCAATCCATCAGAATTGACCCAATGGTGAGGACTTTTGTTTTTGGAGTACTATCAACTTCCTTGAACATTCAGTTTCTGGGTTAGTTCCACTCAAGTGGTATAATAGAAAGGTCACTATTATTGGAGATAGAATATCACTGGACACTTTGCCATCTCTTTCTTTACTAGTTATGTCCTTAAATAAGTTAGCTACATTTGGGGGGCTTTAACTAGCTCATCTGTAACAGTGACGGCTATAGCTTTAGTATTTTAACAAAGAAGTTAAATTATTTTATTAGACCAGATGTAATTTTGAGAACGAGATCTTATAAGATCACTAAATACACATGGTCTCCAGATTCCATTTTCCTGAAGGTAGAAACAAAGAGGGCAAAAGAGTAACTTTACAGAGGAGAAATATGACAAATGTTACCTTAGCCGTGTAATCTGTCAACAATGATAAGCCATGTAACTTACACTCCAATAACAATTTTTTTCTTGATGTCTGGGAAACTATTGGCATTATTGGGAGTTTTGATTCAGAAAATTGTATTGGGTAGACTATATGAGATCTATTTTCTTAGATATGTTATTGCACTATATTTCCAGATATTAAGTTATACTAATTTATTAATGTATCATCCTAGTTTTAAAGGTGAGAAGCATTCAGGGCAACAAACCACAGGATAAGACAAAAATGGTTAGAAATATTTGATAAAGATTCACTACTAAGGAACTTTCAAGGGAAGCTATACGTGGGTCGATGGTGACTAGTTGGTCACACGTTGAGCTATCAATCATAAGGTCAGTGGTTTGATCCCACCTGTCATTCCTGAGCACTAGTCTCAACCATCCTAATGACAAGTGACCCTCCAACCATAAGATTATTTTCCTTGCTACTTCACAACTGTAATTTTGCTACTGTTATTAATCAGGCAACCCCTGCAAAATGAACTGAGAACCAGTGTTGTAGAGCCTTTAAAAGATTCAAAGTCTGGAAACCCAAATGGGCAGTTCTTCTTTGTCCTTCAGGGTTAGGGTCAAGCAGATGGCACTGGATTTTTCTTTTTGTCATAGGGGGCTGTACAATATTCACAAAGACTGCAAGTGAGGTGCTGCAAAACCAGAACACAGCTGGAGAAGAGTGGGAAAGAGAAGACAAGATCAAAAAGGAAGGTGTGAGGGCAACTTAGAATGCCAGCAACGTAAAACTTGGTAGCATTTTTCATAAATATTTTGAAGGTCTAAATTTTTCTTCTTCAAATTATGCAGTAATTATTTCAGAACACATTTAAAGATATAGAAGTCAATGGATAACCCACATTAAATGTTTCAGAGGTGAGGAACACTCAAAGCTGCTTTGTAAAAAAAGTCAAAGTTTTCTTTAAGAGTTTCTGTGCACAGGTGGAGAAGTTGTGCCATGTTGTAACAAGACTAAACCCTTTTAATTTTAATAAATGAGTTTGAAGTCTGACGGACTCATTTTGAGCCTTAGAGCACTTGAGTCTCTATTTACTGCACCGAACTCACTAGCAGTAGTTCATCACAGCTCCTATCAACCCTGCGGACAGAACGCAACTCCAGCAGCGGGCTACTGAGGCTATCAACCTTTATGGAGGCAGAAAGTCTCATCTAACTCATAGAGTGGCTGGTGGGCTCTAATAGCTGGCCATGTGGTTAGTGGTCGAACCTTAACCCACTATACCATCATGGATTCTTATTTATTGTACAATAACTCTCATTTCTGCCCCCCTTTTCAGATAACAAGTTGGAACTTCCGACTACTCAGCTCCTACTGCTGGTGAAGTGATATGTGGGGAAAATCCCAAGCTCGTGCAATTTACTCTGTTCTTTGAAATCTATCTTTGGATCAAAGGACACTATGTGAACAAGAACTTGATCTACATATTATAATATAGTATAACACAAAATACTTTAAATTAAGCCAGCGTGCACTTCATCTATCTCAGACTAGCTAACACAACATTGAAATATCTGAGTTTTTATGGGCAAGCAGCATGAAGAGTGATATATGACATATATTCTGCATCTCACAAACCAGAGGTGATGGGGGAAATGGTGCCATTTTTGAAATCTGGTCAATTATACCCAGAGACAAGTCTAACATCTGAGGCACCAAAATGTGTGTTGGCCAATGTGGTGTACAACCTTGACATGCATTTTAATTCTGTGGACACTCTCCAAACATGCATAGCCCCAGTTTAATCATGAGTTAAACACCAGATAAATCTCACTTGAGAGATATTCTAAAAAAAATCTGAGTAGTAAAACTCAAAGCTGTCTGGTAATGAAAAAACAGCAACAATAAGAAAATTCTAAGAAATTGTCATAGAAGATAAACTTGAGGAGACAGAATGACTAAATGTAAAGTGGTACCTGGATTGAATTCTAGAACAGAAAAACGGATATTAGGCAGAACTAAGGAAATGTTAGTAAAATACATCCCTTAACCTATTATTATATGCCAACATTGATTTGTTAGTTGCAGTCCGTGAATCATAATAGTGATGGCACCATTAGGTAGATGTTTGACTGCAGATTGCAAGGTTATTGGTTCAAACCCACCGGCAACTCCATGGGAGAAATATGAGACTATTCCTTTAAAGATGTTCAGTCTCAGAAACCCTAGAAAGCAATTCCACTCTCTCCTGGAGAATTGGGATCCATTCGTTGACAGTGAGTGGAATAATGTAAGATGTTAATAACAGGAATAATGTGTTTTAAGACCTGTGGGACTACTTGGCAATTGTTAAAGAAAAATAGTTACTCTCAACCACTCGAACATGACATTTTGAACTAGACCAAGTAATCTAGAAAGCAGTGCTCTGGTGTGTGGAGAACCTCTTGAGAAATACTTCAGGACGTTTCAGATCCTTTTGAACTCATCTCTCGCATCAAAGCCAGCACCAGTTCCCTGTGGGTTCCAAGTGCTTTTGCTCAAGTGTAAGCTTGTTGCATTTTGTGGTGCTCTTCCTCTTCCTACCATGCGGGGTTCCTTGAAGTGCCAGCTTGCGATACTGAAAGAACACACACACAACTTACAGAGTTGCAAGCTTGAGGGAACCATTCCAACAGACTCTATGGCACGATTGATGATGACCTGCCCATATCGTGAATGAATCCGAAGTCACAGATAAGAGATACCATCCATATATTCTCCCTTATGCAGCCTTTATGCATTTTCCCTCTTAGTCTCTCAAAATACTTTCCAACTGTAATTCTTCTGCACTCTGTCATATAAATTAGCCAGGTCTTGCAATTATTTTGTCATATGAGCTGTTCCTTCCTGGCTTATTGAAAGCACTCACTGATTCAAGTTAAGCTGAGCATGGTCATTGGTCTGGGGCCTGAGGCGGCACTTGGAGGGAACAAACATCACCCTGTAAGAAATCTGAGTGAGGGGTCATCGATAAATCTTCAGGCAAGAGAAAACTGCTCTCATCTGGCAAGAAAAAAGAGGCAATTTGTGGCTGCCTGACTGATGCAAAAGATACTGAGTATCTTTTTTTTTTTTTGATACTGAGTATCTTAGTTTGGTATTTTATCCCCTAAAAGTAGACCTGAAACAATGTCTTGTGTTTCTTGGAATCACTTCCCAAATAATACTCCTGCAACAAGTGAAAAGTGGAAACTATGAGACAAAGAAGTGAACAATGCTAGTCAGGGTAAATTACTGACGGGATGACCTTTGCAAGGATTCAAAGCTCCATCCTGCTATAGGAGGCCTGCCCCCATTGTCCACAATGGTCAGGGGAGAAGATCAGGGAACTTCTAATTCTTAGTGGTTGAAGATTAAACAGGGAATATTTTACCTCTTCATTTGAAGGCTACTCTGTGCTAGTTATGAAACTCCCAGTTATGAAACACTGCAGGAAGCTTTCTGAGAATAGAGAAATGTAGGTGCTAAACTGGCAAGCTGTGGGTATGCACCAGAACCGTCCCTTACAAAACTAGGCCAATTTGAGTGTGGACTCAGGGTTATGGGACAAGGCTTTCACAGCAGCTGCCATGCCACCACTTTCAGCTTCTCAACCTCATCCACACCAATGCCCTTCTTGAGTCTCAACATCCTGACACTTGACTATGAGAGCCGAAGACAGCAAACTAATATGACACTATTTTAAAGCTAAGAGCACTGGAGGTAGAGTGGGTCAGGCATTGAACTGTAAACCACGAGTTTAGAACTTCAAACTCACCAGCTGCCCCGCTAGAGAAAAGCACGACTGTTCTTGTGAAAATGTACAAGCTCAGCAATAGGGAAAGGTTCGCTTCTGCTCTATGGACTTGCTGTGAGTCAAAATCAGCATCTGAGCTTTTGGCTTTGTTTCTTAACCAGAGAGGGTAAGCCCAGAGAGGAAGGACAAGAAATAAGAGCAATGATTTATGAAAGAAGGAAAATCCATGTAATCCTGCTTGCTTGGCTCATAACACTTTTAGCAAAAAGATCTAGGGACCTTTCCTGGTGGAGTGAGAAGTGGCAACCAGTCGGTAAATAGGTGAGCAATGGAAATGGGCACAGCTTTGCCTCCCTACTTCCAGGCTATGCAGGTGCAACCTTCAAGAATGATTCCAAGTGGGAGGAAGGAGGCATGTGGGGGGGAATGAGGTGCTGTGAGATGGCACCTGTGTGCAGTCACAGTCACATTTCTAGCAGAGCTGCTTCCTTCATTAACGGCTGACAAAAGACAGGCTAGGCTGATCAGAAATACAACCAAGCAGAAAACACACATGACCAGAAGGTGAAACAACATAGAACTAAGGCTCAGTAATGTAGCAGGGGCAGAGGAAAACACACTAAAATTCTTTCTACCGTTTCCCTCCTCATGACAATATAAAGTCTAAGCCCCATCTACCTCTAAGTCAGTATTGATGCTAACATGTGAAGGACAGCACTTAAACGCTACATATCAAATCTATACCAAGTATATCAAATACCAAGCTAGTAGAGGGAACAAGGACTCGGCGGATTCAATCAATGCAGTAAGTAAAGAAAACATTGGAGGGATACAAAACCAAACCAAACTCACCGTCATCAAGTAGATTCTGACAGAGTCCAAAAGCCCTAGGAGAGTGGATTGACCAAGTGGGATGGATTAAGCATATCTTTAAAAGACAGAGGAGTGAGCTGACTCTGAAAAAGTGTCACAATTCAGAAATAAAATGATGGAAGGTATATGGGTTGCAAATATTAAAATATTCATGTAAGATTAAGTAGACATATATTGGTAGGTGTTATTTACTACTAACCATGCAATTTTACTAAGGGATAATATACCATGAAGTTATGTGTATTTAACATAAGCTCAACATAAAGCAAAAACTGGCAGGAGACTTTATTATGATAGTGGATTTCTCATTTTCCCCAAAAGAATTCTAAATCAGTAGGTTTAGGGAAGATTTGAAATATAATTAACAAGTTTATTCTGATAAACGTGTTTAGAATAACTTTCATCTAAAAAAATAGAAAATGTTTAGAAGCATATGGTATACATATACTCATTTTTGTTTCTAAATAATCAAACATAAACTTACTCAGTGTGTGCAACACAATGAAAAGATAATAATAATAAATAAGTCAATGAACATAGAAAGTCAATTAAATGTTCTGAAATAAATTTTTTAAAGTGTATGCTCTTTTTCTCACTTTGATATTTAATGAACCCCCATATACTCATAGTACAGCCTTGTTTATTAGCTAAGCCAAATTCATTTCATCTACATTCCACCTATTTCCCTGCGCTTATATTATTTTGTAGCAAATCTAATAAATCAGCCCTTTGGAAACACACACTAAAATATTTATGAAGAAAATAAGCACTGTAACCTAGAGGGTGCTTACGATGTCTGTGCTTGCATGCTGGCTTGTCTAGTCCTTTAGTTCTTGGTGAAGACTTAGAAACAAAAGCGGAGGATGGGTGACCAACAAAGAAGCAGTCCATTCTATTGACCTCTGCTTTGGCCCCCACTCCCTCAGACCTTCTCATTTACTCGGGTGTGTTTTCTGGTAGTCTGAGAGTTTTGAAAATAAGTGTTTTTAAATATTCAAAAGAAAACATAATTATTTTCAAAATTAATCCAAAGCCACCATTAATCTGTCAGTTTGCCTTTCTGTGGTGTGCGTGTTGCTGTCCTACTGGGAGATGGACCTTGGGGTTGTGGCGAGCTCTCGGTGGAGCTTGCAGCTGAAGAAGAAGGGAGAAGGAAGGAATCTGCAGTCCACTTCTGAGAGAGGAGCCACTGAACACAATGCAGGAGGCCACAGGCCACAGAGGGTTTTGCTGTTGTAGACAGGGTTACCGGCAATTGCAGTCAACTCAGCAGTATCAAACATAACCAGATTGTAAAGAGAAAACGGCTAGGAAACATTAGTAAACAAGTAACAAATGGTTTTATTATGTTTGCCTTTTCTTCCTTTTTAAAAGAGTCAAACTTCTACCCAAATGAAAATGAAAGTGATATACAATTGAGATTATGCTACATGATAAGAATACAGTGAAGAACATTATGGCTGTTCTGGATGTCTTCAAACCTATGGAAAAAACTCATTCCAATTTTTACATAGTTTTCTGATATATAAGTGTGTGTGTGTGTGTATATATATGTGTATATATATATATGGAAAAAATTCATTCCAATGTTTGCATAGTTTTCTGATATATAAGTATGTGTGTGTATATATGTGTGTGTGTGTATATATATATATATATATATATATATATCCTGAGGTGGTCAGTAGTGACCAATTTAAAAATATTTTTGCGTACCTTGTCTCTTTCATTCATGGGAAATTGACTATACAATCAAGACTAGTTTGCGTTGTGGGAGGGTTTGTGTTCTACATTTCCATTCCAGTAAGATCATGAAAGTAAAGAAAATCCTACCAGGATACAGATGGTTTTACCAAACTTTTTCATCGTTCCCCTTTTTTTTTGTTTGTTTAAGTCGTGAGGACTTCAAAAAGTTCAAGGGAAAATGACTGTCCAGGAAGACTAGAGAAACAAAATTCAGACACATATATGGATATAAGGGAAAGGTTTATATACAAGAGGAATGGAACATTAAGAAAGCATCCTAACCCAGTCCAGTCCAAAGTCATAAGTCTGATATTAGCCCATATATCCAATAAAGTCTCCTTTCCACTTACGAAGCACGTGCAATGACACCAGGACAATCACAGGCCAGTGAGTGCAGAGTCTTGTGCTTCCGGTGGCAGTAGAAACATCTCAGCTCTTGCAGGAGTCTCCACATGGCTTCCCAAGCATCTTGGCACTGGCAGGAGTCTCCACGTGGCTTCTCCAGCCCCAGAGGTTTGGCTTTATCAGAGTAAGCCCCATGTGGCCTCTTCTCTGGCTCCTCCATTCTCCAGGAATCAGAATCAACCAGCATGCTGTCATCTCGTCTTGTCAGTTAGTTCGTCGTTTTGGAGACTGAGTCAAGTCTCCCTTCTCCAATTGGGAAATACCACAAGACTTCCCAGAATTCTCAAGAGAAAGCCATGCCCACACAGAGGCCTCATTTGCTATCTCCAGATTGACAGTCTAGACTTCACCCGTTCATTCCAATCATGAAATTGACATCAAGTGCATGATCGTCACAATGACATCTACTTTTCCTCTCTTATCTGTGTGCTTAAAATATTTTAACTTATATAGTTGTTTAGTTCTCCTTGTGGTGATAGAAGGTGCCTTGTGGCAGTAGAAGCAGAAGTTTGGCTCCATCAAGGTAAGCCCCATGTGGCCTCTCCTCTGGCTCCTCCATTCTCCAGGAATCAGAATCAATCAACATGCTGTCATCTCGTCTTGTAAAACCTACAAGTTCTAGTAAAACCTACATCTATATGTACCACTTCATGGCATTGATGATGATCTTCAAGTTCTCACTATCGTTTTCTGACGTTCTCTTTCTCATTAATATAAAGTCACTGGATCCTTAGGATTCTAATATTTAATGCTTAAGACAAATTTTTTTTACTACTTAAATGAAGCTATTCTTTTGTTTTAAGACTTTGGGATAAACTTTTGCTTTAAAGATTTCCTCAGGGAGATAGATAGTTCAAAGATTCACCCATTCTCCAGAATGGTTCCAGAGAATATGGAGCCTCTGAGAATTTGAAATTCTGCCCTACTTGTTTCCCTTTTTATTCATAATATTTATATGGACTTTTAAAAATATATATCATATTATCCCATAGTTTATTCATGTCAAGCAGAATTGTACAATTGCTACCACGGTCAGTTTCCAAACATTCTTCTTATATATGGACTCCATTGACATCTGATCCTTTGATTAAAATAATCAACAATGGTAGACAGGAATCAGCCAGTTCTTTTGGTCTCAAAGCAAAAGTAATAATAGTTATTGGAAGCAACTTCCAACACAATATCGTCCCAATTGCTGACTCTCCTTCCTCTGTTGCTCCAGGTCAATAGAGACCAAATGTTTTGCCTTGAGTGGATATTTGCAAGATTTTAAAGCACTAGAAAACAAACTAGGAATTAAAGCAAAGACAATTAAATATGCCATTGGGTCAATTACTGGGACTGTCTCAAGAAACCAGAACCCTACAAGCCAAGAAGTCCAAACCCACAAGCAACTGCTCTTTATTTGTGTGGTTATTGTAAATATATCTATCATACAACCTTTGCCTAGTCAACATTTTACAGGTGTACAACTTATTGGCAGAAATCACGGTAATTGTCTGTGTACCCTAACCCTTCATCATTGTGATATTTCCAACACCCACTACCCCCACCTCCTCTGATATTTGTCTTTTCTCAACTTCTCATATATGTAAGGAAGTTGTCTTTTATCGCTGGCTCATTTCACTCAACGTATCTTTCAGCTCCATCCATATTGTATATAGGTATCAAGACTTCATTTCTCTCGTTCCCTTAGTAATACCCCATTGTATGCATGCACATTTTGTTTATCCATTCATCTGTTGAGGGGCATGTAGGTTGTTTCCACTTTGGGACTATTGTGAATATGCTACAGGAAATATTGATGTACAAATCTTCTCTTGAATCTCTGCTTTCAAGTGTTTGGATACATATGTATCCAAATTGCTGTCATTTTAGGAGTAACCACCATGCTCTTTTTTCACAGTGGTGTGTGATTGATTTTGCATTCCCACCAGCAAAAGATGTATGGCTGTCTCTCTAGTTTATATTTCCTTTCCTTGCTCAAGAACCATGAATCAGGGAGTCAAGATTGCCACACAAGCTAGCAAGCAGAGTTTAATACAGGAGAAAGCATTCTTTAAGGGGAGATGCAGAGGACCCTACAAGCAACACAATTCATGTCTCTCCAAACAAAGAAATGAGGTTCTCAAAGGCGTTTTGATGGCATAAAAGGACATAGGGAAATCTGAGAAGGGGGCATATGTTGTGCATCGAGGTCTTGTTTGAGCACAATGCAGAAGCTCCTGGTTTTCTCAGGTCATGGGTAAGGTTGTGGGTAGTCAAATTGCATGTGGACTTGGTGGTGACTCATTGTTGTTTGCAGCTGCTTCATGAAATGAACTGAAAGCACAGTTATCTTCTAGAGAAGTAACAGTGTGAAACATTTCAGAATTAAGCAATAAGAAGATATGGAAGAGTGACAACTGTCAACACAAAATGGCTGAGACACTTTCTGTAGAGATACGGGCACTCTGCCTCTGCCTGACTCTCTCTCAGGCAAAGATTTCAATGTCCTCATATCATTCCCTATATTTGCTCTTTTCTTTCTTTTTGAAATCTTAGCCATTCCAGTAGGAATTAAATGGTATCACTTTGTGACTGGACTTACATTGTTATGATGCAAAGTTGGTGGCTCAAACCCATCAGTGGTTTCACAGAAGATAAAACCTAAGTGCTCCCCCAAAGACTTGTGGCCTCTGAAATGTTACATGGAAGTTCTACTCAGACCTAGAGAGTGACTCTGAGCTGCAATAGGCTTGACAGCAGTGGATGTAATGTTTGGGGACACTGAGAGTCTTTTAATGGGTTTAGTATTCATTTCAATATCCTCCTTGGGGGAAATGTCTATAACAGATTTTGCTCATTTTATGACTGGGCTATTTTGCCTTTTCTTGTTAAGTTGTCAAAGTTTCACACACATAATGGTTATTAGGTTCATGTCAGATATATCCTTCCCGAAGATATTCTCTGAGTTGGTAACTTGTCATTTCATTTTTTAAAAAAGTCTCTTGAGAAACAAGTGTTTGTGATTTTTATGAGATTCTGTTTATTTTTTTATTTTTTGCTGTTTGTGTTTTTGCTATTATATTAGACAAAAAGCTAGGCTAGACAGCATTGACCCTGCTTTTTCTTCTAAGATTATTAAAATGAGATTATTAAAGCTTTAATTTGTAGACATATGTCTGTAATCCATTTGGAATTTTTGGTTTTGTGTGTGATGTAAGATTTGTATCCTGTACAGGTAAATCCACTTTCCCCAGCACCATTTATTAAAGGAACTCTTCTTTCTCCTTTGAGCGAATTTAACATGCTTGTTAAAAATAAGTTGATCATACATATGTAGATTTACTTCTGGAATCTTAATTCTGTTCCTTGGTCTTTGTGTTTACTGAGCTACCAGTACTAGGATCTTTAAAAAAATATTTTATACATTAAATTTAAGTAGCTATTAAATTATACATTGCTATAGTTCTATAGTATGTTTTGCAAAAAGAGAGTGAGAGTCTTAGTTTATTCTTCTCTTTCATAATTTCCTTCAGCAATTTGCAGCTTCCTTCCATTCCTTATAAAGTTGTGGGTTGGTTTTTGCATTTCTGTAAATGTATATTGGGGAAGTGAAGAGAGGAGAATCAAGTTTTAAGCCATCTACAATATGAGAGTGTATATTAAACTTTTTCTTGAAGTAAGCATGTTATTTACTTTTTGGTAAATCTATTATTTAGTCTAAACTGCTATGGATCTGTTCTGAATGACTTTTCTAGGGCCGCTTTAACAAAGTCTTAAAATGGGTGGCTTCAAACAGCACACATTTGCTCTTTCACCGTTCTTGAACCTGTAAGTTTGGAATTAAGATCTTGTCAGAACAGTCCCTGTTGGAGCTTTTGAGGGAGAAGTCCCCCCAGGCTTTCATCTGTGCTTCTGATGGTTGCTGGACACCACTGGCCCTCCTCACTTTGTAGTTGCAACACTCCAATCTCTGCTTGGTTCTTGACCTAGCCTTCTTCTTGTCTTCTGACAAGGACAGCAGCCTTTGGATTTGAGGCTCCTCCTAATCCAGTATGACCTCATCTTAACAACAAATAGCATTTTTAAAAACCCAATGTCCCAATCAGGTCAGATTCTGAAGTCCCAACTCGATATGGATAACTGTAAAGGCAGACTTCATAGTGCTCAAGAAAACTACCTGGAACACTAACTGATGCAGATATTTTCTTTTATGAAATATATAAATAGCCATAAAAATACTAATCATTTCATAGTAAGCTACAAATCCCTATCATATGCCCCAGGAAGCATTAAAACTCCAGAGTTGATGGTCACTAAAAAACCTACTTAGTTTCTGGTCCTGTCCAATTTCCACAGATGTTGAAAGCAACCACTCTGTAAAGCAGGGGTGCTCAATACATTGATCATGATCTACTCGTCAATCACAAATGTGGTGTGCATAGATCACATGGCATTAAAAAAGAGACGTAAGCCATCACTTAATTGATATCCAGCGCAGCCAATCAGACGCAATCTTATGTGTCAAACGCATGCCGAAACAACTGTGCTAAGTGCAACAAAACTGACAAGCTACGGCAAACACTTTCAAGACTTATCTTAGCTCACTATATTTATGTTCTATTCTTTTCAGGAAGATGCTGAGGTTGATTCACTTGCTTAAAAAATTGCAACACTGTTTCACCTGAACTCTTTGAACTGGAAGATGGAATTTTGATACTACAAGTTAAACATACACCTGAAGTCCAGAGTACATGAACAGTTCTGGAACTTACTCACAGAAGGAGAGTACCTAAACATGAGAAAATGTGCTACCTCCTTGTGGCAGTTATGTGCTTATGTTAATTTTATGACTGAAACGTAGGGTTGAAGTCTAGCCTGTTAATCTGGAGATAGCCATTGAGTAGCTAATGAGACCTCTATGTGGGCATGACTTTCTCCTAAGACTTCTGGGAAATCTCGCAATATTTCCCTCATGAAGATGAGAAGCTATCTTCCCCAGTTGTTGGGAGTTAGTCTCAGAGACGATGAATCACGGACAAGACAAGATGGCAGCATCCGAGAAGCTGGAGGAGCCGGCGGAGAGACGACACGGCTTTGCCCTGATGGAGCCAGACTTCTGAAGCTGGGGCGGCCACATGGAGACCTCTGCCAGCGTTGAGTTGCTTCTGCTGTTGATGGACCCTGAGCCCTGGAAGCGAGGAGCCATGGGGAGACCCCTGCGAGCGCCAGGATTCTGCACCCACTGACCTGTGACTTCGTGAGTTGTAAGGAGACTTTATAGACTGATTTCGGGCATATGGGTTAATATCAGACTTATGACTTTGAACTGGACTGAGGTCAATGTCCTGTTCCTCTTGTATATAAACCTTTTCCTTATATCTATATGTGTGTCAATGAAATTTGTTCCTCTAGCCTACCCGGACTAACATACTCCTTGACTGTGCTATTTGGCTCTAATTATTTATGTAAGTCAGCCCTTCCCCACATAAACATCATTAAGTCCATGTACCATTCCACCATGACCAATGATCATTTGGAAATGTGCTTGAAGCTGGTTGTCAGTAGCTACTGTGCAGACGATGTATCCCTGGCTCATTCCATTCAGCGCAAGTCATCAGAGTAAACTCAGGTCATGACAAAAATGTACATAGTTAATTGTGTTGTGTAATATATAGACTCATGCGGTTATGCAATGTACATAAACATACATTGTATATATAAAGAATTCTCAATGCATTTATGAACAAATGTAATATATACATGGTTTTCATTGTAGCACATGGAAGATTTATTTCTTAGAAAGAGGCTGGGCTGGGCTAGTATATTTATATTTACTTCATAAAACGCAGATGGGGAAAGAGCAATTGTCTTGGAAAAAGCTGCAGGACTAGGGTGAACCAAAGTCAAAATTAGTTTAGTAAGATATCGTCCCTAAACTGATTTATCCTAGTGCCCTACAAGGGTGTACAAGGCATGTTGAAGGTGTTTGATCAAGAGAGTCAGAGTCCGAAAACCACAGATCATTAAATTCTTTACTCCATTTCTAAGGAATTAAAATTGCATAAGAAAATTGCTTCAAGAGGAAGGACTCTTTCAAGACACATAGTTTAACATCCTGGACAATCCCAGGGAATGGTGAGTACTTGTTATTAAAATGAGTCCTAGAAGCAGGCCACCATTTCAAATCTTCCACCTGTTCCCCGGGAAAAAGATGTGATAATCTACTGTAATGGATAGAGCCTTAAAATGCAACAGTGCAATTCTGCTCGGTCCTCCAGGGGCAATGTGCTTCATAGTTAACTTGATGTCAACTAGTTTGGTGGCCTGGGTATAGTCATTGGGAAGTCTAGCATTTATACCTAAAGCAGTGTACTCACTTCCCTCAGCCCTTTAGTCAATCTCTCTACCATCTTCTTGAGAATTTCAGTATCCTCCACCCCTTCTGGAATGGAACATGGCCTTTCCCATGCTTCAAGGACCAAACCAGTTGGCTTTTCAGTTAACAGCTAAGCATTCTAACTACTGCATCACTTTGGGTCCTTGATAGGGATATGGTTACCATATACCTAAAAACCTCAAAAAGATACTATTGAATAGACTTGGGTAAAATTGTAGATTTATTATTAATTCAACTAGCATCAAGTTTATTGTGACTCAAAGTGCCCCTTTGGTAAGGGTAGAACTGCCCGTGTAGGTATCCAGTATGGTAAATCATTATGGGGTTAGAAAGCCTCCTCTTTCCCCTGCAGTTCCACTGGGGATTTTGAAGGCTAACCTTGCAGTAAACAGCCCAAGTGAAAACCCACTTTGCCACCAGGGCTCCCTCTGATTTATTATTCTGCATCTTTAGTTCCCATGAAGTTAATAGGAAAATGATAAACATAGCTTTATTGATGTGGCCATTTCATGATTTTTCATATCACAGCACCTCATAGTTAAAAGTAGCTTTGAAGCTTTTGTTGTTTAGAAATCTGGTGTTTCATGATAGAGAGCACTACAAAAACAAGCTTCTACTCTTTCCTGATTCTGTCTTATTTCTTTAGAGGCCACTGTAGATCCGAGTGTAAACTCAGATCCTGACAGCTGTGTAAACCTTGACAAGCGGTTGATCTTCTCTCCTGGGTCAGATTAGGGGGAGGAGGAAGAGAAAGGGAAGACTTTTAGCTAAACATCACACATTCAACTGAAACCCCCTAATAACTGAGGAAAAAATCAACCTATGAAATCTGACTCATACGGACCTAACAGGAATGACTAGAGCTGCTCATAGGAGTTCCGATGCTGTGGCCATGTTGTAAACTGCAGCCTAGTGCTTCACCATTTTGATTGAAGTTTTAGGCAGATGTTGCTGCCTGGATTTTTGGGGTCTATGAGTCCTCGCCATAAGCTTTTACTTCAATTCGCACTCTTGCTGCACAAATTTGCACACTCATCTTGAAACTAGAATTGTATTTCTACATAACACTAACTGTCTGGAGTCATTTTATCTCAGTGTGGAACTACACAATTAGTACTTTCTCTAGGTTTATTTTCCTGAGCACTTTTTACAGGCTTAATTGTTTTTGTTAAATGCCTTGGAGCCAGCTCTGATTCAAAGGGACCTGGTTTTAGCATTTTTGCCTTTATACTAATATGATCTCATCCTTACCACCTTAGTGTGATTTGTTTTTCATTCTTTTCTGTCAGATTTCCCAGCTGTGGCACACAAGACGAATGTATGTATAATGATAATAACTGATATAAGGTACTTTAGGGTATGCAGGGGTGGGCAATTGGAATGGAAAGGGGATTTCAGGAGTAAATAATAAAGGCAGGAGGGGAGAGGGAACACTAGACCTGATCGTGATTGTACAACTCAATTTAAAAGTGATTTTACCACGAGGGTAGAGGAAGGCCCTAAGATGTGTTGGTGATTGTACAGCTGCCCTCGATGTAATTGAATAATTGAGCTTTTCAGTCATATGATATGTGAACTATGTGCCAATAAAACTGGAAAAAACAAACACTGCCCATCCCTTCCAATTATTGCCATGGTTGAGCCAGTTATCGTGGGAGTCCCTGAGTCAGTCCTTTTTGTTGAGGACATTTTCACTGACCCTCTAGCTTACCAAACATGTCCTTGTACAGGGAGGCGTCTTCCATATAACATGTCCAAACCACACGAGACAGCCTCCCCATCCTTCCTTCCGAGGAGAATTCTGGATGTATCTCCACACAGAGTTTGTTCTTTTGGCAGCCCTGGGTGTATATTTATTGTAGTTCCCAACAATACAATTCAAAGATCTCAGTTCGTCTTTGGTTTTGTTTAATCATTATCCAACTTTCAAGTATATATGAAAAGAATGAAAGTATCATGGCTTGGGTCAGGTGCACACTGGTCTTCAAAGTGGAATCTTTGCTTTTGAATATTTGAAGATGTCTTTGGCAGGATATTTCCCCAAATCAATACATCATTTGATTTCTTGACTGACGCTTCTGGGCATTAATTCTGCTCCAAGTAAAATTAAGTCAGGGATAAATTAGATGATTTTTTCATTTATCTTAATGCTATTGGTCCCATTGTGAAAACTGGTTATTTTACATTGACTTGTAACCCATACTGAAGTCAAATCCTCTGGACTTTCATCAAGCGTTAACAAGCATGTTGTAGGTTGTTCATGAGTCTTCCTCTGCTTCAGCAATGTCATTCTTCTTCATATAAACTAGAAAGAAGGACCAGGAAATCTGCTTCTTAAAAAATATTAACTAGTGAAAACTTTGCTAATTGGTTAAAGTAACTCACACATGTAATGCTATTCTACTATCTCGTGTCCAATTTTTCAAATTTTTCTTATGGATTCTCAGCTTCTTTTGCTTAGCTTCAACTAATCATCAGAGCCTTAGTATGCACCATACATTCACTAGGGTATTGTAATATATTAATTCCATCTTTAATGTAGTGACAAAATTAAAGTTTTGAATTTAAATAGATTTCTAGTTCATATAAGAATTCAACAGAATTAATGGTTTGAATGGAATGGAGTTTGATTAACAAAGTAATTCATACTGCAACAAAAATACTGATTATTATAACTTTAAACAGTAACATCTACAAGCAATCTAAAAACATTTTAATTGATCTTTTTATTGGAGGTTTGTACAGATATTATAACGATCCATAAATCCATTTCATCAGGTGACTTGTACAAATGCAATCATTTTCAAAACATTTTCTTTCTACTTGAATTGATCAATATCAGCTCATCTTTAATTCCTTCATCCCCCACCCTACCACTCTCAGAAACCTTCAATAAATAATATAATAAGTTAAATTATATAAAATCTCTTTATCCACATTTCTGTCATTCTTCCCCCTCAAGGTGGGTAATGGTTCCATCATTTCTATCAGTTCTCCCACCTCCCACCTTCCCACCCCCGTTCGCAGACCCACATGGAATCATTACTCCCTTTACTATTTCTGAGAGGTTTATCTATGCTGGATTCTGGATGTCAAAAACTCTTATCTGTACCAATGTAAATACACCAATGTAGCAGGATTTGTGATGTCATACTGGGGCCATAGTAGTGGTTGTAGGAAGCAATAAAGATGTAGAAGAGGGGGCTGAGCCCTGGTGGCATAGTGGTTGTGCGCCGGACTGCGGCCCACTGGGATGGAGGTTCAGTTCCAGCAGTGGGGCTGGGCCTCCTACTCCCACCACCAGAGAGTAGTGGTGCCCCCCCCCCAAAAAAAAGATGTAGAACAGTGGCATGTGTTTTCTCAGTGCTACACCACACCCTGGATGCGTCATCACTTGTCCCTTCTGTGTATTCCTTCTGTGTGGAAGTTTCTGGTTATCAACAGATGGGCTTTGGGTTTCCACTCTGACTCCTCTCCTTCACAGTGATGTTGTTTTTGATCTTCTGATACCTGATCCCATTGACACTTCATGATCACACCGGCTGGTGCACTTCTTCCATGTGGACTTTGTTGCTTCCTTGATAGATGGTTACTTGTTTAACTTCAAGCCTTTAAGACCCTATATCTTTTACTTGATGAGCATCATAACCTTTTGTTTATGCACTCATTTTGTCTTCAGTGATGGTGTTGGGAAGGTGTCACACAGTGCCATGTTATTAGAACAGTGTTCTTGTGTTGAGGGAAGGTTTACATAGAGGCTCAAAGTTTGTCTGGTACTTCAGTGCTTTAGCCTATAAATATATGTGCTTAGCCCAATACCCCTATCTTTATATATTAAGATATTTGCACACATACATGTTTATATTTATTCTTCTCTAGATAAGTTTTACTTTCTAGTCATTTTCTCTATTTTCTTTTACTTTCCCCATGCCCCACCCCATATTCAGCCTTCATTTGGCACTCAGTGACTCCTCTCGACTACATTACAATTGATCAAACACCACCAAGCACTCAATACTTTCCTTGCTGTGGATTTTAGACCCTTTGGTGTTCCCCTGTCCCTGAGTTTGTTAGTTTACAGCTTCCCACCTCATCCCCAACCATGCCTCCTCCTCCCCATGTCCCCCATTGTTTTCTCCTCGGGATTGTTTGTCCTGCATATCTTATCTAGATAGACACATGTTTGTTTGTTTTTTTAAGCACCTATATCTATTTTCAGGTCTCTCTGCTAACTTTTGTGAATATCCCCCAACCAAGTGCTGCACTCCGAATCATGTTTATTTCTGGAATTCCTCAGGGAATTGTGGTTTTTCTCCCATTGCTGATCTGTTATGGTCGCTTCATGATTCACCCTACTCCAGGAGTGGGGTTGAGATCAGACCAGACACACTTCCCACATTGTGCCCCTGTTCTTGTCCCCTGTAGATCTGTGAGCCAGTGAGGGGATAATATGTCTTAAGGTGGTGCCCGCCCTACGATCTTCTCTGTGCCTTGGCTGCTCCAAGAACGATGTTCCCTCGAGGTTTGGTGGTCCAGGATAAGGTCTGCACTCTCTCTCTCTCTATCTATCTATCTATCTCTCATGATGATCACTTTTTATACAAATGGCTCCTCTACTTAGGAGTAAAATTCAAGGGATAAAAGAGGTAAGTTTCAAGATCTTTATCTTTAACAAATATTTCTTGTATTTAAATCAAACCAAGCAGACATATAGCCTAAAAATGCGTATCTCATGCATACCAGGCCACAACATAGTTTAGCATCCATCAAGTGTTCAGATTTCTGTGCTTGTAAGGAGAAATAAAGCTGTGGTAGAAGCATGTGTCAATGGGCATGCCTATGTCTTAAAATACCTCTCAGCCTTCAAACAGCCAGTAATCAACTATGAGGACACACTAACAATTAGGTCAACACAGGAACAGCCTGCATGGAAATGGAAGAGGCTCTTAGCACTAAGAGGTCAGTGAGACTAGTCCTTCTTGATCACATATCTTTCTTGACTTAGTTGAAATCCTTCTCAATATCCTCCAACCAACTAATGTGTTACTACAACACTTCACAATTAGATTTATTCAATGGGAGTATAACGTTTCAACTTGGTGTAATTTAGTTGGAATAGGTCAAAGTGTAAAGATATTATAGGCTCCCTGAAAATTTAATCTTATGTTATTCTTCACCTTAAAGGCCTAGCTGACAAGTTCTGAAGGCCCTTTTCTTGCCATTCAAAGTGAATATCTAAATCTCTATTAGCATATACACGTGTGTGTATATGGTTAGAAGTCCTTGGTGATATAAACAGTTAACATGTTCAGCTGCTCAGGTTCTAGTTCTCCAGGGCTTCTCAGAGCTTGGGTCCACTTCCCCCCAACAGCAGCCATTGAGAACCCTATGAAACACACTTCTGCTTAACACTCTAACACACAGGGTTGCCAGGAGTCAGAATCAACTCCACGTCTGGGTGTGGACCTGAATATGTGTGTAGCAAATAGTAGATAAAAATAAGCTTACTTATTTTTATTTTTTGTAATTGGATTGTGAGAATTATCCTAAATATCAATACTTTCCTTATTGAAATACAAGCATTTATTCAGTTAACATTTATAAGTTGCCACCCTCAATACCTATTCAAAAGTCCACCTCTGGGAATTTATGCTTTCTCTAAACCAGCTATGTGCCATGACAGAGTGCATAGTACAGTCAAAGCTCCTTGTCAATTTAGCATCTAGCTTGCAAAGACTATGTAAATGTCTAAATGAAATTTGGCACTTGATCTCCTTCTGTTCACAGAATCACATATTGTTAAGGCTTAAGCCACCATAGGTCCTCGAGTCCACTTATCTACTGTTATGGCTAGAATTGTGTCACTGGTCCTCATAAAAAGATATGTGCTGTAAATTCTAGCTTCTATACCTGTGATTGCAATTTCATTTTAAAGGCTTTCTCTGTCATTATTATTAGTGTAAAGGATATCTCAAATCTATTTCTCTTGAGCAGCTTCGGCAGAGCGAAGGAAGATGATGGAGGATGCAATCAACCCAGAGAGGGGACAGACATGCTTCCATGCTCCAATCTGCTGTACATACTCTGACAGGAACCATTCCTCCCACAGCACTCCGTTTCTATGCTGGGTTCGAGAATTCATTGCAATGGCCACATGAAAGTCATACACAATACTCACAATTATGGAGATTGATTAGGGAAGCTAAAAGGTTACCCCAGGTCAGGAACAATAACAGTAAGGATACAGTCCTGGGTCTACAATACCACTGCTTTTCAGCTAGTAGCCAAGACTCTGGTCCTCAGGCTTTTAGCCACAAGGCCCCTTGTTGTCTACATCTGTGGACCAGGAACCCCGCCTACTGCTTTGTCTTATAGTCACATAGTCTTGGGTCAGATAAGCAGAGTCTTGGCACTGTTCCTCTGAGTCTCCTTGCCACAGTAATGATGCCTCTGGTCTTGGTTTCCACTACTTCAGACAGAAGTATTTCAAAGAGCCTATTTCAAAGATAGCTCATTCTTATTGACAGGGAAGGTGGCATGAAAACTGACTGATCCCCTCTTTTTGTGTCACATATGCCCTATGTGTATAGTCCTTCTCAACAATTTGGTGAGAATTAAAGAAATGGGATAGAAGAGCCCTAATCAGACATTTCCCTCCACCAGAGAGGAGAGACACCACACCACATGCTTATCACTCCGGAAACACATCATTCTTCCAGAGCACACAGAAAGTGAAATACTCCTCCTAGAACCAGTATTCAGAAATTGGATTGTGGGGCTCACAAACTGCCCATGTTATCAGGAGCGATAACTCCCTGGAGAAGGACATTATGCTTGGTAAAGAGGAAGATCCTCCACCATAGAAATGGCACAGTGGCTGCAGCAGTGGGCGAGGTCATAGAACCATTGTGAGGCTGGCCCAGGACCATGCAGTGTTTTATTCTGTTGTGCACGGGGTTGCTATGGGGTAGAGGAGACTTGATGACACCTACCATCCCACAGATCACTCAGACAACTGCTTAACAGACAACTTTTTTATGTAAATAGAAGACAAATGGCTAACACAGAGCAAACATACACTAACAATATAAACTATGACGAATGGCAAATACCTCCTTGTTCCCAAATCATATCTTCTAGACTTGAGTATGTCAGCGTGTGACAGAGGTCCAAATGAACATGTTTTGATGAGCTACCTTTTTTTTAAGTCCCTGTGCCAAAAAATGTGTGTGTCTGTAGATAGTCAAAGCAAGTTAATTTTGTTTGCTCACCTGTTTCTCCCTGCCCAAGCCTGCCTGAAGTGTCAGATTTATGGTGCTTTTAAATTCTGCCTGCTAATCCCTTGCTACTCTGCTTTCCCAAATCAAATTCAGTCAGACTTATCTAGCTCTGTCTGAATGTGTCTCTTGATTGAGTGATGTTAGTTCAAGAAAAAACACTCAAATCAATTTAATGCAAATTCTCTTCCACAGCAGGGTTGACCCATCAGGATACTGACAATAATAAATTGGAGTATTTAATTCCTAAGGCATGTGACTCATCGAAGGCTTAGTAATCAATTTCCATTGCAGGAACTGCATAATTTGTCTTTGGCGCTCTTAAGCCGTGGAATATCAAGTACCTGTTCATGTTTTGAAGACCTGCACATTCTTTTCCAAATAGCAAAAACCTTTCCACATTTCTGCAGTCATTTCCTTATCTTAATTTCCATATGCTGCCCTGGCAAGATGTCTCATCTATGAAGGCTTCAGATCAATAAAAATAACTGGCATGTTTTGCCTGCAGTTGCAGATGCCTGGGGTAGATTACAAGCTGCTCGGGCAGACAATGGGAAGATGAAATGGAGACTGTCACCATCTCCATCCACACTAGCCATTAACACCACGGTGTTCGCCATGTGGAGTTCTTTCGGCCTGCGTCCCATTTCCCAAAGGTCGCCAAACTGTTTTCTACTTTAAGACCTGAAGTGAAGGGGAACATATACAACAAAAGAAAACAAGCAGATGTCTTTTCATCTTAACAAATTCCTGCCATATTTCATCAGGACTATATCGGCATATGTCATTTTTCATGGCTGCTCTTCTTTGACAAAAGCATTATGTTGAGATTGGATTATGCCCTGAGAGTTCTCTCTGGCAACTAGATAAGTTTTGCCACAATTCTTAAATCTAAAGATAAGAAAACCAATAGAGATGTTAGGTAAAAAAAAATAGCTGTGGAGCAAAACAGACTTTTTTGCTAATTGTGTTACCCAAGAACCAAGTTCATGCCCTTATCTTTGCTCTTTTCACCTGAGAAAATCAATCAGGCATGTCACCTGTGTGTCCTGGTATTCCCCAGGTGCAGGAGAAGGCTCACTGCCCAATCATTTAGGGAATCTCAGTGGTCATTCGTTCATGATGGTACTTCTATCCTTTTATAAGAAAACAAAAGAAAAAAGAAAAAAGTTGATAATTTTTCTGAGAACAAGTATTTCTCTCGTGTCCATGGTCCTTTCATTGCAGAGGAAAGAGCCCTGGTGATACAGAGGTTAAGCACTTGGTAGTTCAATCCCATCAGCTGCTTCTTAGGTGAAAGTTGGGGTCAACAGTTGGATAGGTTTTTAGTCTTAGATCCCCTGTGAGAAAGATGCACTCCATCCTTAAGGGTTGATAAGTTGGAATCAAATTGATAGCAACAGGTTTTTGTTGCTGTAGTTATTGCTTGGTGGAGGCAAGCATCACTTCTGACATAAATCTGTATCTCCTTATTTTTTATGAGAAAATTGATACCTAAAGATAAACCAGGATGAGACAAGGATGTTAACCGACCTCTAAGATTCTTTCCTATTCTGAATTAGTAAGGAATATAGAAGTAGCTTGAAGAAAACATTTATAAAAACCATAAAGTATGAGTGTTTTCTAATTGCTTGCTCCCATGAAGAGATCAATTAAGACATGGGTGCTTTAGCAATATGAAGAAACTTGATGGCAGCCTGATGTCAGGGGAAAAAATAGCTTCTGGGATCTTAAAGACTTATCTTTAACAAGTAGCCACCTAAGTGAGCCATTATCTTAGTCCATATGGAAGGAGAACACCATCCTGTGTGATCCAAGGATTGCAAATAATAAAATCCAAATCCAAAAGAGGGAATCAGAGATTAAATTGTGAACGCTTGGTTTGCAGAAGGGTATGGATGACAGTGAAAACTCGGAATCCATTTGTGCAAGTCTACATATGGTCTAAGCCTCTGGGAAACCCCCTCTGAACATAGTCCAGGGATGTGAGCAGCCTTGTTATCAGACAAAGAGCATAAAGTCAATTATAATAGATGGAGTTAGGTTTAAAAATCATACCTTATCATTTGATCTCTCTTTTGACCCATTTTAAAGTTGTCTCAGTTTTTTTTTAAAGTGAAGTTAAAAAAATTATATGTGGCTGAGCCCTGGTGGTGCAGTGATTGTGCGTGGAACTGCGGCCCCCTGGGATGGAGGTTCAATTCCAGCAGCAGCTCTATGGGAGCAAAGACTGGGCCTCCTACTCCCACCACCAGAGGGCAGTGAGGCACCCCCCCAAAAAAAAAATAAAAACAAAAAACAATTACACGTGAGTGAGTTGTTTTTTGCTATCTCTTTCATTGTGGTTTTCCTCTATTTTGTTTTGTTATTGTGATTGGTTTTTAGTTTTAGTTTTTTTATATACAAATGTTTTCCTGTACCTATAGAGGTAGGAACTGGATTAATGGTTTCTTGGGGGTATGTCAGAGGAAGTGAGGGTAAAATTGGGAGCTAATAGCACTATGAAAAGGAAGAAGAAAATGTTCTAAAATTGATTGTGGTGATGATTATAAAACTTTTTTAATATGATTGAATTTTATGTTATGTCAATTGCAGATAAACAAAACTGCTGAAAAGAAAGAAAAACAAAAATCAATCTTAGAACAAGCTCAACTCGATATAACACAATATAATGAATTTAAACTTTAGAAGATTTTTTCTGCTATCTACTATTTAGGAACAATAAAATCATTTTATAGAAAATTTGCAAATATTGAAATTAAAATCCTTTACACTAACATACAACCAAAGAAGACTTACACAAGTATTATAAAAATAATATGCTAGCATAAATTTAATGTATTTTTTACCCAAAGCTTTAAAATTAGTAATCATGTTGAAATTTTTCAACTTTCCAAATTGATTCTTTGGACTCTGATAGGATGTATTATCATTTGTCATTGTTAGGAAAAATATAAATAATAATAAACTTATTTTAATACTAATTATGGAGTGCATTGTAAACTTGGTACTTTTGAATATTACAAGTGTGTGTATATAAACACAAGGTTAAGCCAACACATTTGTTCAAAATTAGCCTTTTATGTTTTAATTTGTATACAGTCTGAAGATGAATGTTTCTTTAAATGAGTGTGTATATGTGCACATATATATGTAAGGAGGGTTTTTAATTTTTAATAGTTTTATTGACACTTCACCTACCTAAGAATGAATGTTTCTAATAGAAATACTGACATCTGAATCAAACAAACAAACACAAGTGAACAGTCAATTACCCAATGAGATCACTTAAGGTCCTATAAGGTAAAGAAGACACAAATAAAGTCCCATCCCATTGCTAAACAAGAGGAACAATAAGATCCCATAGTTCTGCATGGGGGGAGATGGAAATGAAAATAATATCAACATAATTCTCAATGCCAATACCAGATGTCTGAAGGGAATGGGAATTTGTCTTCAAAATTCTAAGGAAAAAGTGATTGTCCAACCATTTCCCTTATTTATTTATTTATTTTTTTAGGTTTTATGGGCATAGGACTATATGCTGAAAAAGATATTTTCAGACATGGAACTAAAACATACTTCCCACACTCCTTGTCTCAGATAGAACTAAAGGATTCCATCAAAACAAGGTTATGAACAGTGATGACAACAAAAGCAATAAATTACATTGCCCAGAAACAGGCATTCCAACACCGAAGAGCAGAGAAAGAAAGCTACAGATGAGTAATAAGTGACTGCCAGAGAATAACCACAATTGGTGCTGGAGCTCAGAAGGCAGCAAAAGGAAGTTCTCTGGGAAGTAAAAGGTACTGATAGATTTATATTTTGACATTTAGAGAAATCTGTTCATTTTGAAATCTCATTTTAACTTTTAGAAAAATGGAGGTATGGGAAGCTAAAATTATACAAACATGAAATATCAGAACTGGAACCTCTTACCAATTAAATATGTGTGATCATCAAAGCCTGTTATCAGAAGAGGAAAAGAAATCATAGAGATTAGAAAAATGGCTTAGGAATAATAAATCTGATCGGGTTGTTTTCGTCTGGATAGACTAGAGAAACAAATGCATGGATACGCTCATATGCATAGGAAGGAGTTTTATATATAAGAGCCATTGTACATTAAGAAATATCCCAGCCCAGTCCAGACCAAGTCCATAAGTCTGATATCAGCTCTTATGTGTGATACCAATCTATAAAGTCCTTTTCAGCATCATGAAACACATGCAATGACACTGAATGCAGAGGGTCTTTTTTACAGTGTTAAAAAAGCAAAGACAGCGCTTTTGAGGATGAAGCAGTGTCTGACCCCAACCATGGTATTTTCAGTTGCCTCAGACGCATGTGAAATCTGAACAATGGATTGGGAAGACTAGAGAAGACTTCCAGAAGACACATGACTTCCAGCTTAGCAAAGAAGATTTAGAATATATGGAATAGTGAAAGAACAAACAAGTCTATCTCAGAGGAAGTAGAGCTAATATGTTCCTAGAAGTAGAGGAGAAGCCATGACTAATAATCCTTGTGCACATCCTCAAGAGGGACAAGTTTCTGCTGAATGAAAGAGAGAGTCCGTGAAAAACAGAAAGTTCCTCAACAAGATGAAACGGACACAATGCTGCAACAGTAGAAGCAAATACAGCAAGGATCCTGAGAACGGTCTAGTATTGGGCAGTGTTTGATTCAGGGCAGCACAGACCAACAGCAACATAATATATGATATTTTTCAACAATAGCATATTAGCTTAAAAAGATGTGCTAGTAACTAGACAGACACATATGAAAGTATCTGAATAGGAAAGGCGCATATAAATATGTGCATGTATATGTGTACCATATAAATATACAGATGTGTATATTATGTGCATACATCAGCTTATGTATAGATGTACTTATGTGTATCACACATATATTTATGTATTAAAGCACATAGGCATAGAAATGAATATTTCTTAGGCATAATCAAATATCTCTGGGGTTGGTTTAGTAGGTTTAAGGGCTTAGCAGCATAGCCTGTGGTATAACTTGATCAATTGATAAAATAAAGATGATAAAGATAATAGTCTTCATTCTAGTTTGGTGACTATGGCTTGCAAATCTTAAAAGCATGCGAGCAACCATCTAATATACCACTATTGGTCTTCACAAAGAAAAAGAAGGAAAGCAATGATTCAGAGGATAAATTTGTCTAGAGTAGTAATAGTCTACAGGATAAACAATGTCTTCACCTATGTCGAAGTCCAGAAGAATTAAATGATTCCGGACTGCCCCTATCTAACATTCTGACCAGAGACACAGTAGCCCTAGATAGAATGGGATGAAAATGTAGAATGGAACTCAAATTCTTTAAAAACTTAAATGGCCATGCTTACTGACTAAACTGGTCGGAACTAAATGGACCTTCAAGGCTATCACCTTGGGATACCCAGTAAACTTGGGACTCTGAGGTTATCTTTCAATCAAATGATGGATTGACTCATAAATAAAACCTGTGAGTACTGTGATTCTTAAATGATCATCTAAATTAAAGCAAATTAAAAACATTTAAACCAGAGATGAGCTGGTAGGGGAATAAGGACATTAGATTAATGGAAACAGAATCACCATTGTAGAAATAATGAGAATGCCAATACATTGTAAAAATGTAGCCAATGACTCTAAACAACATATAAAGTGACCAGATTTTAAGCAGGACGCCATTGTCCAGGGGGTGGGGTTCTTCATTAAAAATTTGGTCTATGTGGAGCAAGAGTCTTCTTCTTGTAATCTGTTTCCCCTTTCTACCCCACCTTCCTTCCATCCTCCCAATATCACCCTTCTCACCACTGGTTCTGAAGGGTTCTTTTGTCCTGGATTCCTTGTGTTTTCAGTTTCTATCTGTACCAATGTACATCCTCTGGACCAGTCAGATTTGTAAGGTAAAATTGGGATCATGAGAGTTGGGGGGGAGGGGGAGGGGAGGTGGAGGAAGCATTTAAGAACTAAAGGAACTTTGTATATTTCATAATTGCTACACTGCACCCTGACTGTTTTGTGTCCTCTACCAGACTCTTCTGTGAAGTGATGTCCAGTTGCCTACCGATGGCCTTTGGGTCCCCACTCTAAACTCCCCCTAATTCACAATGATCAGATTTTTTTTGTTCTTTGATGACTGAAACCTGATCCCTTCAACATGTTGTAATCACCCAGGCTGCTGTGCTTCTTCCATGTGGGCTTTATTGCTTCTCAGCTAGGTGGCCACTTGTTTAACTTCAAGCTTTTAACCTCTTCCCTAGAGAACAGACAGCAGAGTAGGGGGTGAAGGCTGATGTTGGATAGTGTCCAGATATGACAAAAGAATAATGATTTATAAATTATCAAGGGTTCATGGGGGAGGGGAAAAATGAGGAGTGAATACCAGGGTCCCAAGCAGAAAGGAAATGTTTTGAGAATGTTGAGGGAAACAATTGTACAAAAGTATGTGTGGATTGTGATGAGTTGCACAAGTCCCCAATAAAGTGATTTAATAATAATAAAAGTCTTCCTCTTTGGCACTGACTGTACTTTCCAAGTTTGGTGTCCTCTTGGAACTGGTCTCTCCTGATATTGTATTTACAGTACATGTGACACATTTCTTGCCATCCTCATTTTTAACAAAAATCATGGCTATACTTCTTCCCAACTAGATTTCTTTACTATCCTGGCAGTCCCTGATACTTTAAATACTCACCACCAACACAACACGATAATTTAAATGCCTCAATTCTTCCCCAATCTTTTTTTTTTGCACCACTGCCCTCAGGTGGTGGGAGTAGGAGGCCCATCCTTTGCTCCTGTGGAACTGGAATTGAACCTCCATCCTAGTGGACTGCAGTCCTGCAAACAACCACTACTATGCCACCGGGGCTCAGCTTCCCCAATCTTTATTCACTGTCCAGCTTTCACATGTACATGAAGTGAAGGAAAATATCATGGCTTGGGTCAGGCATGGCTTAATCCTCAGAATGACAGCTTTGCTAATTCACACTTTAGAGAAATAGGATGCAGGTGTGGTAGATTTGCCCGATGCAATGCATTGTTTGATTCCTTGACTGTTGCTTCCAATTTTCCTAGATTTGTACTTCAAGTATGTCATGTTCCAATTACCAATAAAGGTTTGCAACTGTTTCTTCTCATTATCACTCATGCTGTGGCAGCATAATTAAATTATGCTAATTTTATGATTGAGATGTAGAGATGGAGTCTAGCCTGTTAATCTGGAGATAGCCATTGAGTAGCTAATGAGGCCTCCATGTGGGCATGGCTTTCTCCTGAGACTTCTGGGAAATCTGGCAATATTTCCCTGATGGGGATGAGAAACCATCTCCCCAGTTATTGGGAATTAGTCTCAGAGACAACAATCTATGGACAAGACAAGATGGCAGCATCCCAGGAGCTGAAGGAGCTGGAGGAGAAGCCACACGGCTTTGCCCTGATAGAGCCAGATCTCTGAGACTGGTGAGGCCATGTAGAGACCCCTGCCAGGGATGAGTTGCTTCTGCCACCACTGGATGCTGTTGATGGACCCTGAACCCTGGAAACAAGGAGCCCTAGGGAGGCCCCTGCCAGCACTGGGACTCTGCACCCATTGGTCTGTGACTTCGTGAGATGGAAGGAAGCATTATAGACTGGTATCGGACATTTGGGCTAATATTCGACTTATCACTTTGAACTGGACTGGGTTGGGATGTTTTCCCAATGTTCCATTCCTTTTGTGTATAAACCATTCCCTTATATCCATGTGCGTGTCTATGAATTTGTTCCTCTAGTTTACCCTGACTGACACACATGCCCCATCAGCAAGTGAAAGTCCTGAAATCTTTGCTCCTTTCACACCTCTAAGATCCACTCAAATGTGTAGAGGCAGCTCTTTCCCAGTCTTATTTGAGTGTCTTCTAACCCAAGGGGTTCCTCAGCTGACTCTGTCCCTGATCACCTTGCACTGCTATTCATAAGGTGTTTTGTTGCTGATCCCTCAGAAGCAAGCAACCTAGTCCTTTTTTTCTAATCTGCTCTTGGTCTAGAAACTCCTCTGAAACTTGTACACTACTGGTGATCTTCTTGGTATATGATATACTTATGACATAGCTTTAACATTATAGCAAAACTCAAGCCACCATGGTAGGGGAAAAAAGTGAATAAATGGGGAAAATGATATTTATAAAAATTGTTAAATTTTAGCTTATTGTGCTGTTACCAAAATTAATAGAAAATATTGTTAAAGCATCAAGTATGATATACTGCATGGGTCAAAAAAGAATAACATTTCTATGGTTATATTGTAAATATTAGCTTGATTTGAAAAAAGAAATCACTTATCAGTGGAGAACATCATGAGAATGAAGTAGACTAAGAGGAAGAGTAGGGGATTGAACTAAGTCATTACCATCCATAGTAAATTCAAAACAAAATCACTGCTGTTGAGTCAGTAGACTGGTAGGGACTCCAGAGGACAAGTAGAAAGGCCAGACTTTCTCCCTCAGTTCAGCCAGTGGCTTCAAACTACTGATCTTCAATTAGTCACCCAATGAGTTACAACTACACCACTAGGGCTTCTAGGATATAATGATCTAGCCTAAAAAAACCAATGTAGAGAAAGAGATACATTTTATCTAGCAATGCAGAGGGAAATGTATTGGAAGTAGGAAATAGGTGTGGAAATAGCAAAGAATTGAAAGAACTCTAGAGAGGCAGGAGAAGCTGGCTAAAGTAAGGGACTTTAGTTTTTCTTGTTTTTTAGGAGCTTGATTTTTTTCATGATGAATGCATTACTTTTATTAATGGTTTGATAATGAATTTTAAAATAAGACTTTCTTTTTTTCCTCCTAAATCATTTTATTAGGGCATAATATTGACATCATGCCACCTAGATGCACCTTGAAGTTTGAGGAATTTTTAAAGAATACTAATAATTTAATTTTAGAATTAGTTTTCATTTAATTTCTTCATTAATTATCCAACTGAATGTCAGAATTTTAAGTAACCATAATATTGGTGCTTTTCATTTTCATTCAGTGCATCAAAATTGAGAGTTTTTTTAACATACAGAATTGCTTAGCTATGGATAGATTTAAAATCAGGATTTTATCAGGAGCAAGCTATCTCACCCAGATAAAGTGTCTTATATTTTATTAAAAGTTCTTTTAAAAAATAACAGAATTCCTAAATCTAGTAACAAAGTGAGACATTCTACCCTTAGGCCCAAAGAGTAAATATATACTTACTCAAAACAATAAAGATACATAGAAAGACATTAATGTTATGTATCAGACTTGGTCTCTCAGAAAATTCTTTTTCAAACAACCATAGCCTAGTTATTGTCTATTTCCGTAAGAATCTATTCATCTGAATTGGTTCTAAGAGAACACTTACAGAATATGATAAATGTCATTCATTAACTATGGGTTGAATCATGAAAGACTTAGTTATAATTTATTTTTAAATCAAGCTTTGGCATTTACAATCTTTCTTATAACTATAATTAACAGATTTGGGAGAAGAAGTAAGAGGTTGAATAGATTTCATAAATTCTTCATCTTTCCCAGCAGAGACAATAAATCTTAACTAAATAGTACTCTCTTTTAATATTTTGTCTTGACTTATCAGCTTTAAAATTGTATTATAAATCATAGAATTAGGATTAGGTTACTGTCTCCTGGTAGTAAGTCTGGAGCTTAGGAAGGAGACTTGAATTTTTTATTTTGTTATCTCTTTGTGGGAAACTGAGAACCAGGAAGAGAGAGTAGGCAGATGAATTCTCTATGCTCATACTTTGAGAAGTCTGGAAAACCGAGGCTGTCTTGAGAGAGACCTGCATGTTGATGAGTTGAAGATGCATCCCAGGCGCATCCTCCTAACTAGAGTTATTCCCCACGATGCTCTCCCTGAAGAATGCCAATAGCATCGCTTCTCAGCCTTTTGGCTAAGATCAAGTGTAATACGAATGCCAATAGTAAAATACTGCTACTATGTTCTTGAAGGTTAACTGCTTGAAGGCTATCTGCCTGAAGGTTTTCTGCCAACAAAAGCAATCAGACCATCTAACCCTGAGTACTGCCCCACTCCTTCTGATAAGGATCATAGATTGCTCCATTGGAGAAGAGCTCAGGTCACATAAGGTCAAGTAAGCTCTGAGATAACCAAGGTTATGTCCTCTTAACTCTAGAACTTGCCCATCTTTCTATATATGTATCTTCCTGTCACATGGATGTTTCTAGTACCTCCCATTCCTATTGCATATATATCCCTAGTTTATCCCCCTATGTGACATGTGTGCCTCTAATACAACCCCTTCCTGTTATGTGTGTGACCTGACATATATGCCTGAGATTATATAAATTTATGAGAGAATATACCTCTCCCTCCCTCTAGTTCTAGTTACCATGGAATATGTGAAAACTTGCACATTTTGCCTGTTATTTCTTTAATTTACCCCTCATTACACAACCACCCTAGAACCCATTCAGTTGTGGAAGCTGGTCCCTCACATCTTTTAATATTTTTTATCATGACCCAATATATGCATATGGTAAAATATCAATGTGAAAATACCAATTTTTTATCATGACCCAATATATGCATATGGTAAAATATCAATGTGAAAATACCAATT